>JAVIWB010002715.1:0-292500 GCA_031893035.1 Dermolepida albohirtum
GGGGTTTTCTTTCAATCGCCTCGTAATCTCTCTAGTTGTGCACAGTAGATTGAGAAAATCGCGACCCTTAATAGTGTAGTGGACGTTCCCCCCATCCCACCATACAAAGCATCACTTTTTTTCTAAATGTTGGCAGCGAACGCTTTGATGGCTCCCTCCTTTATCCACGTCTTTTACGTTTCCTTTATCGACAATCCTTTTTCATCTCTTTATTAAACGTTTAGAAATGGCTCATTTATTCCCTTTCGCACGATGCAGTTTAATTCGGTCACATTTTTTCACCTAACTCATGGGAACCCTAGAAGCTTTTTTTTTAACCGTTTTTAAATGGTTTCAAAACAGTTTTGTGGTCAAGCCAGCTCCATGCCAATTCAAACCTGCTATTGCTTTCTTTTGGACTTTTTCAAAATTTCATAATTTTTCATATTGGGACAACCGGGGTGACTATCTTTCAATTGAAATTTCCCAGAACGAAACACAACCATTTTCCCGCAACAGATGTGTGTGTGTGTATATACTTACTATAATTGCATGGATTATTAAATATGTTACAAAAGATTACCTGGTTATACCTGGTGTTGGTATAGTGTTTGGTGTTAATTTATTGTTTCATGTTAGATATTGCATCTCAAAATACTTTCTACCAATGATAAATGTATATAGTTTATTCTCAATGGTCATATTTAATAACAGAATTTCCCGCAGCATTGATCCAGTGTTGAAACCGGGACGGTGTCGCTTTTAGAAATTCGTGAAGCACAGACCATTCTTGATTACAATTTGCAACATAACATCGTTTACCTGGCATATTTAATAATTCTAGAAATATTAAAGTTTATATATTAATACATGTACATAATTATTATTACATTAAATAAGATAAAGAAATAGTAATAAAAGTTGTTCCCTAAAAACAGGTTTAAACTTCAAGATGGCTTCAAATTCATGTGTTCATCCTTGCCAATGTGTTAATAATAACGGGTGAGGCAGAATAACGAGCGATTTTAAAAAGGCTGTAAAAAACAAGAAAAACAATATTTAGGAATAAATTCATTATTTTTTCAAAGAACATAAAAAAGCATTAATTATGCTATCTGCTTCTGGGTTTCCGGGCTGGAACCGCGTCACTAGTATATCTGCCGACGTTTCGTACCCATTTGTATGGGACATCTTCAGGGCTGAACTACTGCACTGAAACTGGTGTAAGTCGATGGGGGACGCGTTTATATATGGATAATGGGTCATGGGTCAATGGAGCGTTACGGTTGCGGTTGGGTAGATTAGAAATGCACGATTGCCAAGCGTTATGTAGGGGGTAGCCATCATCGCGGTTAAGGTTATTGGGATGTTTAAAGATCTCTATAGTTTCACGGATTTTGCGACCATAGAAATGGTTAGTGCGGGATAGGATCTTGGTCGAATTAAACTGAATATGGTGCCCGGTTTCCAGCCTATGCTCGGCAAGTGCAGAACCGGCTATGCGCAGCAATCTAGTACAACGCTCATGTTCAGAAACACGAGTGCCGACAGACCGCTTTGTTTCACCAATATATGCCCTGCCGCATGAACAAGGAATTCTGTACACACCAGGTGATTCTAAAGAAGCATGGTCTTTTACGGAAAAAGGGTCAGATAATTTGGAATGGGGTTTGAAGATGGTTTTGATGTTGTTTTTGAGAAGAACCCTACTGATGCGGTCAGTGACACCTTGTATATAGGGTAGGTGGGCTTTAGAGAGGAGAAGAGATGATGTAAGCTGTGTATTAAGTTGTGAGATTTTGGGATTAAGATGTCGATCAATGGTTCGCTGAATATTATGGTTGGAGAAATTATTATTTATAAGAGCTTTGGTAACATGACTTAATTCCTGGGATATAGAATGCTGGTCAGATATGTTGACAGCTCTTTGGATTATGGAATTGATAACGCCCTGTTTCTGGGCGGGATGATGATGGGAGAGGGCATTGAGATATCGATCAGTGTGTGTGGGTTTGCGGTACACTGAATGTCCTAGTGAACCGTCCAGATGACGAGTTACCATGACGTTGAGGAAAGGAAGGGAACCTTCAGATTCAATCTCCATGGTGAAATTTATGGAATCGTGTTGTGAATTTAAGAAAACAAGAAAGTTGTTCAAGGAATCCCGACCATGAGGCCAAATAACGAAGGTGTCATCCACATATCTGAACCAACATTTTGGCTTTTGGTTACAGGAGTGTAGAATTTGTTCTTCGAATGCCTCCATAAAAATGTCAGCGACAACAGGAGAGAAAGGAGATCCCATAGCTGCACCCGATACTTGTTCATAATAATTACCACGGAACTGAAAATAGGTGGAGGTTAAACAAGTATTCACCAGATTGGCCAAATCATCAGGTTGGTTGTCAGTGGAAAGGATTTGACGGATTATTTGGATAGTGTCGGGTATAGGAACTCTGGTAAATAAAGATTTGACGTCAAAACTAACTAGTAGATCATGAGGATCTACCGTTAGGCCATTTAGTCTTTGGACAAAATGTTTGGAATTTTTAATAAAAGAATCACTATTGCCGGTGTAAGGTTTGAGAATGCTCGAGAGATATTTAGATAATTTATAAGTGGGACTGTTTATGGTACTCACTATGGGACGCAGAGGAATGCTGGGTTTGTGAATTTTTGGGAGGCCGTACAGTTTTGGGGCTTTGGAGTCGCTGGGTAATAAGGTTCTGTGAGAATCGGTAGGGATAGAAGAGGTTTTAATAGATGATATGATGGTACGTTCTATTCGTGAGGTGGGATCTCGCTTGAGAAGTTTATACGAACCGTCCTGGAGAAGAGTTTGTATTTTAAGCTCGTACTGATCACTGTCCAGGACAACAGTGGCGTTACCTTTATCAGCTCTGAGTACAACGATGGTGGGGTCAGATTTCAGGACTTTATGGGCTAGAATCTCGGATCTTTGAAGATTGGATTTCGGTGGTTTGGCCTGCGTGAGAATTTTTGGAGATTCGAAACGGATGGGATCGGCGATAGCCGGAGGAATTTTGACAAGAGCCGATTCTATGCCAGTGATGATGTCTTCCGTGGGGATGTATTTGGGAGTAGGTGCAAAATTGGGCCCTTTGGAAAGAACAGAAATCTCATCAGTGGATAAGGGTCGTTTAGAGAGATTGATGACAGTGTGTGACATAGAAGTATTATGTTGTCGAGGTTTGGGTACTAAGGTCTGGAACTTGCGGATATGCCTTTGGGTAATATGGTATTTGGTGTTTTCCGCTTGTTGAAAGGTTATGCGGTCTAGAAGATTCCAATCAGATTGGGTTAAAGTAGAAGCAAGTTGTAGGTGTATGTGAAGGAGTTTATTAGAAAGGGAATTGAGATCACGTCTGGTATATTTGATGCGTTCTCGAACCAATGCGAGACCAGCTCGTTGATATATGGATCTGGCCGAAGGAGAGATGATATGGTGTTAGTTTTGACGTCAAATCTTTATTTACCAGAGTTCCTGTACCCGACACTATCCAAATAATTCGTCAAATCCTTTCCACTGACAATCAACCTGGTGATTTGGCCAATCTGGTGAATACTTGTTTAACCTCCACCTATTTTCAGTTCTGTGGTAATTATTATGAACAAGTATCGGGTGCAGCTATGGGATCTCCTCTCTCTCCTGTTGTCGCTGACATTTTTATGGAGGCATTCGAAGAACAAATTCTACACTCCTGTAACCAAAAGCCAAAATGTTGGTTCAGATATGTAGATGACACCTTCGTTATTAGGCCTCATGGTCGGGATTCCTTGAATAACTTCCTTGTTTTCTTAAATTCACAACACGATTCCATAAATTTCACCATGGAGATTGAATCTGAAGGTTCCCTTCCTTTCCTCGACGTCATGGTAACTCGTCATCTGGATGGTTCACTGGGACATTCAGTGTACCGCAAACCCACACACACTGATCGATATCTCAATGCCCTCTCCCATCATCATCCCGCCCAGAAACAGGGCGTTATCAATTCCATAATCCAAAGAGCTGTCAACATATCTGACCAGCATTCTATATCCCAGGAATTAAGTCATGTTACCAAAGCTCTTATAAATAATAATTTCTCCAACCATAATATTCAGCGAACCATTGATCGACATCTTAATCCCAAAATCTCACAACTTAATACACAGCTTACATCATCTCTGCCCCTCTCTAAAGCCCACCTACCCTATATACAAGGTGTCACTGACCGCATCAGTAGGGTTCTTCTCAAAAACAACATCAAAACCATCTTCAAACCCCATTCCAAATTATCTGACCCTTTTTCCGTAAAAGACCATGCTTCTTTAGAATCACCTGGTGTGTACAGAATTCCTTGTTCATGCGGCAGGGCATATATTGGTGAAACAAAGCGGTCTGTCGGCACTCGTGTTTCTGAACATGAGCGTTGTACTAGATTGCTGCGCATAGCCGGTTCTGCACTTGTCGAGCATAGGCTGGAAACCGGGCACCATATTCAGTTTAATTCGACCAAGATCCTATCCCGCACTAACCATTTCTATGGTCGCAAAATCCGTGAAACTATAGAGATCTTTAAACATCCCAATAACCTTAACCGCGATGATGGCTACCCCCTACATAACGCTTGGTAATCGTGCATTTCTAATCTACCCAACCGCAACCGTAACGCTCCATTGACCCATGACCCATTATCCATATATAAACGCGTCCCCCATCGACTTACACCAGTTTTAGTGCAGTACTTCAGCCCTGAAGATGTCCCATACAAATGGGTACGAAACGTCGACAGATATACTAGTGACGCGGTTCCAGCCCGGAAACCCAGAAGCAGATAACATGGACCACGACCTCGGAAGTCTACGTACCGAAATTAGCATTAATTATTTTATTTTTTAAAAATAACTCCGGAAAGATGACATCCGTTCAGGCGTACACATTCTTCCAATCGTGTTTTGAAACTATTCATTACATTTTGCAGCATTGCTAGGGGAATGTTTTCCACTTCCTGTCGGATCCGTTCTTTTAGGGCTTGAATTGCTTGTGGTGGGTTATCTTGAAACACTTTACTTTTTAAGTACCCCCACAAGAAAAAGTCGCACGGTGTGAGGTCCGGTGAACGGGAAGGCCCCCATTTCGAGAAATCACATGATTTGGAAACAATCAGTTAACAATATTCATGCATACTCTGGCTGTATGGGAGGTTGCTCCGTCTTGTTGAAAAAATGTTTTCTCGTTAACTTCGTAGCGTGCAAGCTGTGGTTCAAAAAAGTTTTCCAACATGTCGGCGTATCTTTGTGAGGTTACTGTCACAGCATTGCCACGAGCATTTTCAAAAAAGTAAGGCCCTATGATCCCCGATGAAGACATAGCGCACCAAGCAGTAACTTTTGTGGAGTGAAGGGGTTCTTGATGCATTTGTCTAGGATTTTCGTCACTCCAGTATCTAAAGTTCTGCTTATTGACGTAACCGGACAAATGGAAATGGGCTTCGTCACTCATCCATAAGTTGTTTACAATATCCTCATGTTGATTAATTAAATCTGAAAACTCTTCACAGAATCGTTGTCGACTCACATAATCCGTGCCTTTAAGAGCCTGTACGATTTGGAATTTGTATGGATAAAGGTGGAGATCCTTGTGTAATATTCGTCTGACAGTTCGGTTTGAAATTCCAAGTGTAGTGCTATGCCGGCGAGCTGAACGACGCGGGCTTCGCTCAATAGCAGTTCTTACACGGTTGATATTCTCGGGCGTACGCACCGATTTTGGCCGACCAGGTTTCTTTTTTGTCGTTGACGAAGTTTCCTCAAAGTTCCTAACCCATTTTTTAATGGCACAGGCAGACGGCACTGGTTGATTGCGATTAATGTTAAAATGATTTCGAAAGACACGACGCGCGCATATGTAAGAATTATCATTTTTATAAAACGCCTTAACAGCGTACGCACGCATTGTTACTAAATGTTAATATCAAGGAAACATGGCCGATAGCGTCCCTACCACCTCCGAACGACACGGCGCGAATCGCGGGCTTTTTAAAATCGCTCGTTATTCTGCCCCACCCTGTATAACCAAATGTAACTAAAACAAGGGCTACACCTTCTACATCTTTTTTGTTAATTTGAGTTAGGGCTAAGCCCTTTGTGTAATTAGTGGGTCTAGTTGCGCTTCTCTATGTATTTGTGTGTTTCATACGTAATACGGCGCCTTGAGAGTTAACCGTAGTGTTTTATTTTGGAAAGTGTTTAGTCTTGTTTTGTGTGTCTTTTTGATATGTAGCTATATCGGTGAGGCGTATGTTAGTATTGGTCGTATTATTTGTTTGTATATTTGTATTTTTGTCTTTGGTGTTAGGGTGACCTGTTTGCCGATTAGCATCATCAGGGCTCTGCGGGCTTGTATGGCTTTTTTTATCCTGTTTATATGTTGTCTGTAGGATAGTGTTTTATCTAGTGTGACGCCTAGATATTTTATTTCGTTTTTCCACTCAATGTGTGTGTTGTTGATCTTTATCCGTAGCAGCGGCGATTTTTTGATCTTTTTGAATATTATTGTCTGTGTTTTTTCCGTGTTTAACGCGACACGCTGTGTGTTGCACCAATCGATTAAAATGTGTATGTTTTCTTGTAGTTTATTTGTGGCTATGCGCTCTTTAAATGCGTATGTCGCTATTATGCCGTGTTGCGGTTTTGGAATGTCCGTGGTGTATATCGCGTAAAGGTATGGCGATAATATTCATCCCTTGTGGCACACTTCGTGCCCTGGATGTGTATTTGGAATGTGCGTCTGTATAGGTATGTGTATGATTCGTATTAGGTGTTTAAAGATTGATTATTTAGAGAAGAAACTTCAAGGTCAATGCGCTCGGACGAAATTTGGTTTAGGACGAGTTAATTATGCGCTGAAGGGGCGATCCTGTTTGCAGTGGCGTCCATTGTTGTTCGTGTGTTTATAGTGTGTGTGCTGTTTTCGCTGTTTTTACTTGTTAGCTTCATAATTTATATAAAAGACTATTTCTTCAAAACCATTTTATCAGTTCTATCCTTATTTAACTGGTAAGTGAAAAATTATTACGATTGAAGTAATAATATATACAGAAATATTAAAGTTAAGTATTGTTTGGATACAATTCTTCGATAAAATTTCTTGGCAAATAATGTCTTAAATTATATGATAATCATCAATAATACTTTATATACATTTGAAAATTCGTTGATTGCAATCGTACGTTGTATTCGCTGTAGTTTAATAAGATATTTAATTGATAGCATAATCGATTAATATGGATCAGCTACCTGGTCCATCACGAACATTTGGGAAGAAAGGGCAGGTCATTCACAGACAAGCACGTGAGTTGATTGCACTGGTGCACCAATTCATGAAAGAGGAGGCAGAACATGGTATTCGAATACCATTAGAGCAAGTTGAAGTACGAGTATTGCAAGCTACGAAGATTTCTAGGAGTACATACTATCGCATAGTGAAAGAAAAAGAAAGCGTAGCTGTAGGAGAAAAACCTTCATTTTCCACTCCACATAAAGGTGAAAAAGAAGATATTCGCTCTATAATTCACAATTTTTATATTATTGAGAAACAGAGACCAACGCTAAAGCAGATCTTACAAAAAGTATGGGATTCAGGTATCTCTTTCACTGGTCGTATCAGTACTCTTCGGAAAATGGTTATAGGTATGGGATTTCGGTAAGTTATTAAAATGCTATTTGAAATACATTTATACAGGGTATTATTACTTACAGTTGGAGGAAAAGTACAGATAATAGGAAATTTTTAATGGAAAACCATGATATTCAGTACAAGAGATATGTGTATCTAACAGAATTAACGAAATACAAAAAAGATGGACGACCTCTTGTATATATGGACGAAACATATATTCACACTGGAGATGTTATGTCGCATGAGTGGGTAGATACCGGATCCAATATAAAAGAACCAAAACCACCCATTGGAAAAGGTAGGCGTTTAATAGTGGCGCATGCAGGTGGTGTAATGGGTTTTATACCAAGCGCTTTATTAATGTTCACCTTAGGTCAGTTATTATCACGTTTGTTTTCCAATTCTTAATATTCTCCATTGTACAGCTGCAAAATCCGGGGACTATCATGATGACATGAGTTCGACCAACTTTATGAAGTGGATAAGGACACAACTGCTACCAAATTTACTAGAGTGATCAGTGTTAATTCTTGATAATGCCAGTTATCATAATATGGCGATAGAGAAGGCACCCACACAGGGCTCATTGAAGTCTGACATGGTAAAATGGCTTGCTGAAAGAAGTATTCCTCATGAACCTTCATCTCCAAAAACTGCACTATATGAAACAATTAAAAGAAATAAACCTCTACATAAACGGTATGTACTTGACACATTGCTGGACGAGCATGGGCATTGCGTTCTCCGTTTGCCACCATACCATCCAGATCTTAATACTATTGAAAAGATCTGGGCTAACGTGAAGAACTAGGTGGCAACTCGAAATATTACTTATAAACTGCAAGATGTCAAACAGTTAGCAATTGACAGGTTCAATAGTATAAGTCCTGAGTGACGAGGAAATGAGTGGAGTTGAGTTGTTAGAATCAGATTAAGAAAAAAACTGAACAGAAGAAATCGATAATTTTAAAACTTATGTAAATACTACATGTAAATATATATTTTCAATGTATCATTAATATTTTTTTATTTATTTATCTTATTATATTTTTTTCTATATTAGCAATATATTTTCTTAAACAATCATTTATACACTTTTTCCTATTAACTTTACTTGCATATGTTCATAAAGAAGTTCTACGTTTAATTAATTTGATAATTGACATTCTAGCGAAAATTTTACTTTAAAAAATTACTTATTCTCATCTTGTAACCTACTAAATCCTACAGTAACATATGTCCCTGTGTTATTATAATTAATATCGCTCTAAATTTTCAATTATTTTATCTGTTCATTACAATATTTCGAGTGTTTCTGTTCATTTAAAATTATTAAGGATTTAAAGTTGAAATTAAACAATAATTACTAATAAATATATATATATTCCTGTTCGAGCCACCGTGTTACGCCTATGGTAGAATCTCGTCGCGCAGATTTTGATGAGTCATAGTTTCTTCTCTAAATAATCGAACTCTAGCTTATGTAATAATCCTTGGTGCCACACTCGAAGGCTTTAGAAATGTCTAGGAACGCGGCCGCGGTTTTTTTTGTTTTTTATGTAGCCGTCGTTAATGAATTCTGTCACCCTAGCTAGTTGTGTCGTGGTTGAGTTTCTTTGTCTGAAACCGTGTTGTTCATCGGGTATTATGTTCTCTGTGTCTGAGTGATTCGTTATTTTAGTTAGTAACAGTCTATCTATGGTTTTGCGTATTGTAGATAGGAGACTGATCGGACGGTAATTGGTGGGGTCTGTGGTTTTTGTTTTGGAAACATGATGATTTTCGCGTGTTTCCATTGTTGTGGGTATGTTTGAAGTTTAAGTATTGCGTTGGCTATTGTTAGAATGTGCATCAGTGTTTTGTGTGGTATTGTGTTTAATTTTTGTTGTTTATGATGTTGTAACCGGTATTACCTCCTCCTTTGATAAAGTAACGAAAATGAAAATGTGTTTGAATGTGTGTGAAGGGGTTACTTCAATGTTAATGTGAGGTGAGGAGTTTAATAATTAGTAGTTGTGTACAATGAGAATCAAAAGTCCAGGACGCGTGCCAAGCTGAAAGAAAGATTATTAGTGGAATAAAACGACAGGAATGCCTTTAAAAATTTTATTCACAAGTTAAATTAATTCTTAAAGCTTGAATGTGTTAAATAGAAATAGTTAACAAGAACGAGAGCAACAAATAAAATATGATGAACGTAATAGCAAAGCTGTAATAAAAGATAAGTCTAACGATATTTAGCTGTTTAATAAAATATACAAAGAGTTAGATTAAAATACTTGTACTTGCGTGTTTGCGTATATGTATATATCCTGGATCAGGAAGCTGTGTATTTCGCGCGTTCGCGAAAACAAACAGGTCACAAGAAGCGCGAATAAAGGTTCGCGGCACAAACACGTGAAAGACGCGTGTAGTCTCAATGACGACAGAAAAGCGAAGAGGGTTGTTCTCTTAGGTTGAGGGGCTATGTGTGCGTGTCATGTTTGAACGGACCAATGACACGAAGAATAGGCACGCTAAACTGGCGGGAAGCAAATTAGCAGATATTAAAATTGTGATCTTAATTTCAATATAAGCATTAAGTAAATTATCTACACAGAATAGTAGACGTGTATTCTGTGTAAAAGAAATACCAAATCGGGATTGGTATTTGAATCGCGAATTGCATTTAGAAATCAATATAACTAAATTGATATCGAATTCAGTGAAAAGTTGGTAACTTCAAGTACAGTCTTTCGTACCTGATTTCGGTGTTTATTGCAGCCTTAACCATTCGTACGTGACTAACACAAAAGGACTGCATCTGAAAATATACGAGGACCGGACAAATAATGACAGTATAATAATTTAGGAATTCAAGATCGAATTGTATTTTAAATTAAATAAATTAATCTTAAAAACGATATAAGAAATTATTATATATAGAGAGTGTAACACCGGGTACTTTATTATTTTTTGTTACGCGTTTTAATTCGTCCGGGGTGAAGTAATCTGTGTGTTCTGTTGTTGGTTTCTTCATTTCTCTGTTTGTTTTTCTGTGTATGTCCGCTATATGTTTTATGTCGGTGTTTTTCCAGTTCGGTGAACATTGTGTTTCGATTTATACCGCGAATGTTTCTGTTTTGTGTTCGTCTGTTAGCGCGTATCCGTTTTCTATTTCGAGGGGTGGTATGTTTACTTTTTGTTTTTTTAAGCGCTTTACATAATCGCCATAAGTCACTGCGTTGTTTGTCTGTGTCGATTTTGTTTAACATGTTTTGCCATTGTGCGTTTTTGAACACGCAGATGGCGTTTTTACCTGTTGTAGGGTGTTAAGTGTGGTTTTGTCTCGCGGGTCTAGTGTGTTGTGGTATTTTCTGCGCGCTTTGTTTTTGTTTTTTATTAGTTTCATGTTGTGTTATAATCTGTCTGTTTGGTATTTGCGTTAATTGAAACGTGCTTGCTTCCGCGGCTGTTTTTATTGTGTCGTGTATTAGTGTGACTGCCTTTTCTAGTTCGTGTTTGTTGTTTATTTGTGTTATTGCCGGTGTGTTCTGTATTAAGTGTGTTTTGAAGACCTGCCAGTTCGTGTGTTGTGTTATATATGTATTCTTCCTTTCCTATTTCCCAATGTAATACGATTGGGTTGTTGTCCGAGCTTAGTGTTTCTTCGGTTTCGATTAGCGGATTGTCGTGTAGGTTGTTCGTTACGGCAAGATCTAGCTTGTCGGGCCTTTGTTTCGCTTTGAATTACGTGGGCTTGTCGGGTGCGATGAAATTGACTCTTGCTTCTCATAGTATTTCAGTAGTTTCTTCCCGTGTTGGTTATCACATAAGCATCCCCATATTATGCTTTTTGCGTTTAGGTCGCCTGCTATTATTGTTTACTTATTGTTTCCAAGCAATTCGTCGAATTCTTTTTCTTCAAAGTTTGCCTTCGGGGGAGGTACGCCGCGTATAAGTGGATATCTCCTTTTTTAGAGTGAAATATTACGCCGGCTAACACAATGGAGTTAGTGTTAGGCATCGGGAGTTGTGTGTGTTTTATATTTCTCTTTACATAAATCGCTGTTCCCCCTTCTGGTGTTTGTCTCTTCTGTATGTATTGTAGTTTTTTAGGTTTAGTTTTTGTGCCGGCTGGAGATGGGTATCCGATACCAGTATTACGCCCGCTTGTTTTTCTTCGGCGCATATTTGTAGTTCTCCTTTTCTTGTCCTCATCCCGTTCGCGTTCCACGCGATAATCGTTAGTGATGCCGGGTTTATTTTACTATCCATTAGAATAGTTGTAATAGTGTTTGTGTATATTGAAGAAATATTTTTGTGTCGTTCGCGGAGGGGTTTGTTTTGCCGAAGGCCAGCAACATTTTCCCTAGTGTGACTGCGGCTATTGCCGTTTTGTTTGTATTATTTTGTGTGTTTGATTGTTCGTGTGTGCGTGCTGTGGTGGTGTTAGTCTGTGTTTTTGTTATAGTAGCGTATGTGTTGATGTTGTTTGCATGTTTGTTGTCGTTTGTGTTTGTGCGTGGTTGTTGCGTTGTGTGTATTGTTGGTGTTGGTAGTAGTGGTGTTTTTTATGGCGTATTCTTCGCTTGCGGCGCCTTGACGCACCCTGTGTAGTTTGCGGTATGCCCACCTCCGCAGTTTGCACATATAGCTGGTGTTTGTTTGCTCTTCTGGCATTCGTCTGTTCTGTGGTTTTCGCCACATTTCACGTACTTGCAGATTGCTCTACAGGTGGCTCGAGAATGTCCATATAGCTGGCATCTGTGACATTGTCCGTTACTTGCTTTTCTGATCAGTGCCTCTACTCGCACTACTCGTTTGCAGACATCTGTGAGGCCGCATAGTTCTGCAGCCTTGTCTCGCAGTGCCTCCACCAGTAGCACGGAGTAGGGCGTCTTTCTAATCGAGTGTCTCATTCTTGACACCGCAATGGTTTCTACGTTCTTGTTTTTTAAGTCCTGTTGGATTTCTTCCGTAAAGAAATCTTCGGGAATGCCACGGACCACGACTTTGAGTGTCCTCTCTTTTTCTAGCCGGTACATGTGGTACGGCACTTTTCTGTTATCTAGTAGCCTTATTGCTGCCCTGAAGTCGTCGGTAGTTACAGGCTGGACTTTGATCCCGTCTTCCACGAGCCGGGCTTTGGTAAATCTTATCCTTTTCAGATCCATTTCTTTATTTAGTGTTCCCCATGCGTTTTTATCTCGTATTATTATTGGTATCTTACTGTTACCTTCGCTTGTTGGTTTTTGTGTTTTGTTGAGTGTTTTATCATTATTACTGTTGATGTTTTTGTTGGTGTGTCGGTTGTTTGTGTGTTTTTGTTTGTTATTGATAAGGTAGATGGTGTTTGTTCAATCTTTGTGGTGTTTTCTTTTTGGGTTTCTTTGTTGCTTTGTTTTCGTCGTCCAAATCGTTGTGTTTTCGCTTGTTTATGACAAGCGTAAACGGTGTCTTGTCCGGGTCGTCGGGCGACGAGGGGAAGACGATTTGCATCGCCTCGTCTTTGTTTGTGTCTTGTTTAGAGGTTGCGTCTTTTGTGTTTTTGTTTTCGTCTTGGTCTGTACTGTCTTCGTGTTCTATATTAATTTGCATTCGCAACGTTTTGACGTACAATAGAATGTCCATCAGTTGTCGGCGGTTTAGTTTTTTCGCGGTGTTGGTGTCCGCGAGTGTCTTAAAGTTCGTTCCGACAACTATGTCGACCGGTTTTGTGTGTGTTTTGTTTAATGTTGTATTAGTTTTCTTAGCCTTCGTGGTCTTTTCTTTATCCTCCTTCCGCGGCGTTGATGGTCCTAATTTTGGCGTCTCTCCGTTCTTCGTCGCTTATTGGATCTTCTTTTCCATGTCGGTGGTTCTGTTCTCTCTCGGTTTTATTACAGGCGGTTCACCGTCTAAGCGGCGACGGCCCGCAAGCGCTGTCACCTCCCAAGCCGACGAGTCCGTCGAGCTTGCCCAAGAATTGCACGAAAGCACCGCCTTTGTCGCTGATATTGATATATCGCTTCGAAGTACAGCACGTATAAGCGCAGTTGCACAAATCTAATTTCTCTGCGATCTCTCCCAACAGGTGCATGTATCAAGATACGGTATTCTCGAAGAGAACTAAAACAAGGGGTTTTCATTAGGACAATTAATTTACCGGCAACAGTTTCTATATACTATGCTATCCTTTATCCCCGTATAGGTATAAAATACTATTCCACTACTTCCTAATTAACATTATACCCCTTGAAGGTGAACACATGAACTTGATGATTTGAACCTGTTTTTAAGTAACAACTGTTATTACTATTTTTTATTTCACTTAATAATATATACATGTAATAATATATAAATTTTAATAGATTTAGAATTATTAAAAACGCCATCTAAACGATGTTATTTTACAAATTATAATCAAGAAGAGTCTGTACTCATGGACGTGCGTGAAATTCTCGGTCGTTAACAATCACCATTGAGAATAAACGATATGCATTTACAATAGCAGAAAGCATTTTGGGCAAAATATCTAACATGAAAATATAGATTAACAGCAAAAGCTATACCAACACTTTTTTTAATAGGTGTACTAAGCCTTTGTAGCATATTTAAGAAATCAATTAGTAAATGTAATAAAAATTGTTTTGTTGTATTTATAATCAGATGACTTTTCTGCCACCAATAAATAAAATATAAAATCAATCACCGATCAGATATTGGATGACATTCATAATATTCTGTCTACATCAAAATGTGGCATAGAAGCCGATATTGATTCAAATAATATGATTGAAACAACAAGGCAAAAAAACCCTTGCTTAAAAAAGTATAAAAGAGGGTAAGGATTTTTCTCCAAATAGGTTCTCAACAATTTTTTATAGATCCTAGTAAATTCAAAGTTTTCAAAGGATTTTTTGTTAGTTTTAGAGAATATGGACATTTAGCAGAATGAAGGGCGTCTATAATAAAATATTGTACAATGAAATTAATAATAAAATTCTACAAGGAAAGGAGCTACCTAGTTCATATGAATTTCAATATAGGCTATACGATTATTATAAAAAAACTTAAAAAAATAACATAATACAAAAGGCTTTTATTTATTACCCACTTGGACATAAAACAAACAGGAAGTCCATTATTCACGACTATATTCTATATAACATTAATCATGTTTAAGGTACCTATAATAAAATGTAATATTTGACCAAATAGATTGAAACATTTTATTTATGTACTTATAATAAAAGGAATATAAACTAGTAAATTTTTATATCAAAAATTCAAAATATTAATTGAAGTAGGTCACGTCTATTTTAGTTCTCCCAAGGATTGTAGATGGGGCTAAACATTGACCCAATGATTTACTGTTAAGCTATATTTTTTTTAGAATTGTATCAGACTATGCAAATACTCGTACGTCAAAATGCCACCAGCACGAACTATTTTTTAGGGCGCATTTTCAAATATAGCATTTATATAAAATATTAATATGAAAATATGTTAATAATAATTACATATAAATATATAATTAAGCTCTTTACAATGGGAAATTAATGAAAATTAGTATGTTCTACTACGCCATCGCTTATTAAAATCACAGAAATTATTTAAAAATTTCTGCACCGGAGGACTTGATCGTCTATCTGCCGTTTGCTAGACGGCTGCTCTACCAATTAGGCCATCAGGCAGTACAGTTCCGAGCCTTTTAACACAGAAATTTTTAAGTAATTTCTGTGATTTTAATCAAGGATGACATAGCAAAAAATACTAATTTTCATTAATTTCTCATCGTAAGGAGCTTTGTTATATGTAATTATTACTAACATTAGATCTGTTTCCATAATGTGATTTATTATATTAAAAACCTCAAAACTGTACTGCTTGGTGGACCTAATAAATAAGGGAACCAACTAGCAAACGGTGGATAGAGGTTCGAGTCAATTTTCGGCGTAGATGAAAATACTAATTTTCATGAAAGTAATATATTTAATTAGTCGGATATTTACGTATATGATTTATTACTAAAAATTAGTAATACTTAATAGAGAGAAAAGATTCAAGGAGACACAAATAATATATATATATATATATATATATATATATATATATATATATATATATATAAATATACTTATACTTATAATGTAGCACTCATACATACATTTCTTTTTTAGTTTTATTGATTTAAATGCAAATGTCTTTTTTTAATTATGTCACTAAATTGATATTTTGGCTGACTTTAATCCAAATAAATATATAATTGAAAATAAATGTTTCTAAAAAGATATTTTTAAATCATGTTTTTGACAATTGTAAGATTTCTACAAAACTAGGGGTCTTTAAATTACTTTCGTGACACACTTGTGGCATACTTGAATATATAAACATTCTCGAAATTTTTTGCTCAAAATGGCAACTAAAATATCTAAAATATTTTTCTGAAATGACTAAAATCTTAATAGTCTTCTATCTTCTTCTGGAAGTGGTATGCCAATAGATTTCAGGAATATAAAGCAAATATTGTTGTCAAGTACCTATATGCTTTTGGACTGTACTTTAATAGTAAAAGTGTCTGCCTTTTATATAGGACCCTTCTTTTTACATTTTGAAAATCTAATCACCATATTTTTCTGATTAGGTGTTAATTCATTCCTCTTCCTTAACTTCATTATTTGTGGTAGATTTACATACTTTTTCAATTCTGAAATGATAAAAATATAGTCATGTTTATATATTACGTTGCTTTTAAAATATCAGAACAAATAAATTTTGTTTTTTACCTTTACAAATTGTAATTCCATAACTTGATGAAGGACGAAAGCTTTGAAACAGCAGTTTCGAATTGATTTGTGGAGAATATATAAATCACTCAGTTAAATTATGTAGAATGATATTATTTCTATCATTACCTATCCTGGGTAGAATAGCTGCATTTACTGCTAAGAATGCAGATTGTACTTCCAACCTGCTATCAGAAATAATACTTGATATAATTGATTCTGGTTCAGAAAAGATTTTCCAAAAAAATTCTTTAAAACATTTGACTGTCAAAAAATGAAAAATTGGAAATAATTGCAATAATCTTACTACACACAACTGAAGTGGTAACTAATATTTTCTGTGTTGATTAATAATACTGCTTTTAAACTAACTGGGGAGTCGGGTTCGTGTCCATTAATTTTTGCAATCTGATGCATTGAATCCAAATTTTATATAACTGTAATAATAACAGGTTTGGTTTTCAATTACATACATTGACTTTCAACATTTTGTAAACTAAATGATTCGTTTTTACACAGGACATGCCCGTTTTATTTCTTTTGAATCATGACTTTTACAGTTAGGAATACAACAATAGGGAACCATTCTGTTAATAATGAAGAAATATTTTAGTTTTAATTTTGAGTACGCAACGATATAACAAGTATATCTTCGTTAAACTAAATGTAAATTAAAATAATACGCCGATAACACAATTAACTATAATATTATGTACACTAGCGCCGATCTATCGCCAGGAGGAATTGTAAGATAAGTTTCTGCCCACACTAGATAAGCTTGACTTGCAGATATATTTATAAAATGCCAAGCCTTAAGTTTTAGATATGAGAAATGAAATTATTTTGTTTAAAATTAATAAATTTATAACTACTTCAAATGTATTTTATTTAAATTCCATAGTTTTTTCAATTTATATGAAGAAAAAGTAATATCAGTATATAAAGTTGATATTACTTTTTCCAAACAATAATAACAAAGCAACTTAAAAACTAACAAAAATATATTTTATTCATTTTAACAAATGGGATTATGGGAAGACAACATTTATCAGAATCACTAAGGTTGATATATAACCCCTTTCCACATTAATTTTCGTAATTCTGTATACGCACTTCGACAACTAAGTTGTCATCATCAGCAGATAATTGCAAAGTGTCGCACCTGGTAAACCACGGCGAAAAATACCCGTACGAAAACAAACTCCGTACGCGATCCGTACCGTTGAGAACCAAAATGTACACTGCAAGTGTACATTTTGGTTGTCAACAAGCTCCATCAAATTCAACAACATTTATCAGTACAAAAATATTGTTTTATTATTTGATACATATTGCTTCACCATCTTCTAATTGCTTTTTGAGATTACAACATTTATTTTACTCGAAATGTGTTTAGTAAAACTACATTATTTTATATTCGACACATGTTAACAATAGATACACCTGTTTAATATCAATAAAAAAACAACTGAAATATATTATTTCCTGTATTCCACTAAAGTAATTATGATCAAAATCTAACCTAACAATAAAAACACAATTTTATTATCTCTAAATAAAAAAAAAAAACATGTATATTATTCACCTTATTTTAGTAAAAGAAGTTATGATCAAATTCTGACTAAATAACATTTTTTCATAGATTTTTTGGAGATTGTTTTCTATAAGAACATGTTCTCTTTTTATTTTTGCACACATTGTTTCACTGTCTTGTATTTGTTTTCTAAGATTAGCACTTTTATTTTGCAAATCAAGATACATTTTCTTTTCAAGTTCTAATTGTTTGATGCACTCATTGTATTTGTTATTTATTTCTAATAAAGTAGATTCCAAATTACTAATAGATTTTTCATTATCTTTGATAATTTTCACAGTATTTTCCTTTATCTCTTTAAGAGAAGTAGATTTTTCATTAAGAAGTGATTCATTTTTGTCTCTGACAGATTCCATTTCTTTAACTTTCTGTTTTATACAATCAATTTTTTCTATGAACTCCAATGGTGATGTGTTGCACTTTTCTAAAAACATTATATGTCCATTAATATATTCTATGTCCTCGTGTTTCGTTGCAAGTGTTTTTTCACTTTGAACAATTGCAAATTTATCTTGTTCGATTCTAGCTTTAAACTGCTCCAATGTTTCCTTCTGTGATTCATAGTTATCAGATACGACCTGATCATTTAATTCTTTAACTCCATTATCTAAAACCGTATTTGAATGTTCTTGTGAATCGACATGAATCTTTATTTCTTCGAGCTCTTTTTCAAGCTTCTCAATTTCATTATCTAATTCAAGCTGTGTATCTAGAGGAGTAGTTTGAAGCTTTTTCTCTATCTCATAATCTTTTTCCAACTGGCATAATTTTTCTTGGTATATTCCGATTCTACATGATAAATCCCCAATATGATTTTTTTGTTCAAGAATTTCTTCCATTTTTAACTGTTGGCATTTTACTTTGTTGTTGAAATCCTGAATGAAGGATTGAGTTCTCGGTAGATTTTCTTTAATGTATAAAAGAAAATTCAGGCACACTTTTATAGTTAACCTAGTACGATTAGAGGGTCGGTAAAAATCACATAAAGTAAAATAAGGAACTCCTATTTTATTGAGAATGTTTCTCGTTTGTAAAAAGAGAAACATTTCAGATTCGATATCGACCGGGCGAATTTCCAGTATATCTTCGAATTCAGTATCACATTCAAATAGCATTTTACAATTCTTTGCTAATTCATTCAAATAACGATGATAGAAAGCTATTACAAAAGATGGTCTTATTTTCAAAAAATCCTCTTTCGTAACAGAAAAATCGGGTAAGAATCGCTTAATTGCTTCTACAATCCCTTTAACATCATCTTTAGAAACTTCCATCTTTCTTTGAAATTTTAATACAAACTACTAACTGACTAATCACATTAACAAACTTTTTATATAGTGTGTACGATAATGTGCGAAAAAAAACTTTATAATTGTATAGACAAAAACTAATGGTGTTTTGTACCTATGAACAATCAACAAATTTTGAATTGACCAATCGAACATGTTTAACAGTATTCTGTAAAATTATGTAGAAAAGTATGAGAATCGGTATATTTGCATGAAAACATATTTAAAAAGTATGTTAGTGTAATTATAACAAAATAATATTTATCTTAATAATGTATGCTTTATAAAAACTGGGTTCCCATATTTTACATTAATAATAGATTATTAAATTATTAGATAAAAGAAACGCCACCAGATGACACACTCATTCAGAAGCATAGAGAACATATAATCTGCATACTTATCAGAGATGTGGATTTACTGGAATTTGATAGCGGGTTATACGGAGTGATGAGTAATCGCAAGTGTTTTATAGTGGTACTATACAAATCTCCCAATTAGAATAGTTTCACAAACCCACAATAAGTAGTGCTACTTCAATCAGTGTTTATCGTCACGTACAACTCCTAAACTAAGATAGACATGACCTACCTCAACGACCATTTTGAATTTTCAATATAAAAATTTACTTAATTTTTATTCGTCTTATTAAATTACCAAAATAAAATGGTATTTAAGTCCAGCTAAATTAAGTATTGCATTTTATTCTTGTACCTATAAAAAAATAAAAACTAATGTTACAAAGAATATAGAGTGTGGGTAATAAATAAAAAGAAACAGGTTTTTGTTTTATTATTTTACTTTTTTAAATTTTTTATAATTGTATAGCTTACATTGACGTTCATCTGATCTCTTTTCCTTGTAGAATTCTATTATTAATTTTATTGTAATTGAAGATAATAATATAAATAAAATGTTTTATTATAGACGCCTTTAAATCTGCTAAATGTTCACTTCTTTTCAAGAATTTTATTTTTAAATTTGCGAATACAAATTTTGAAACGAACGAAAAAAATAAAATTGTGCTCGCGAGCAGAATTTTTTCCTACTCTGCAATAGACTAACAAAATATCACTAGATCGCAATCTCAAAAACAGAAAAACATAAATAAAATTGATAAAACTATAAACATGAATAATAACTACATCACGGTATTTCACTGCAAGTCGACATACTACAGGAATTGAAATACAGACTAGCGGAAAGAGACTATGAATTAACTGAATTAAAGACCGTATTAAGAAATACTAAGAGTAAATAACACTTTTACATAATAAGACGGAGTATTTTGAGAACAAAAAACGCAAATAAAAATATGGTAATAAGCTAACTGAAGGATGTTGTGGATGAATTGAGCGCCAAAAACAGAATTTCTATTTGTAGTTCTACTACGCAGACGGAATCACAGACAAATACGAACTATTTAAATCAGGAATGCGGAATGAACGTTGGATTCGAAACTCGAAATATACTTGATAAGTTAATTCCATCCCTAACATATAATCGAGTACAAAACTCTGGGACATTATTATCACATAATATTGTTGTATTAAGCGACAGTCATAGACGAAATTATTCCCAGTTCCTAAAAACTAGACTTACAACGAATTTTAAAATATGCCGTTTTATTAAGCCTAACGCCACAATTAATAATATTATGGAAAGTTTAAGGGGCAACGCGGAGGATTTGAGTTGCACGGATTTTTTATTTATTCAAGATGGAACAAATGATATTGAGGAATGCGTCGAAAGTGCAAGTGTAGGCCAAGTTCTCGATGCGTATGAACAAATTATGGAAAATACCAAACATACTAATATTATGATTTGTACCATTACCTCCTTTCATTTCGGTAATAAATAATAAAGGATATATTATTTAATAGAAAATGTTTATTTGCACGTGATGGTTAGTAAATTTATTACGAGCGCGTGTCCGGCTAGCTGAAGCGCTGTAATAAATGCAAATAAAAAAATAAGTAACTCAAGGAGTTAATAATTAGTATGTTTACAATGAGTATCAAAAGTCCAGGACGTGCGCCAAACTGGAAGAAAGATATTAGTAGAAATAAAACAATAGGATTGCTCTTAAAATTTTATTCACTAATTTAATTTAATTCTTTAAACTTGAGTATATTAAACATAGATTATTAATAAGATCGAGAGCAACAAATAAAACAAGATAAGTGTAATGGCGAAGCTGTAATAAAAGTAAATCTAGAAATATAAAGCTGTTAATAAAATACAAAAAGGGCTAGATTAAAATATGTATCGAAAGATACATAAAGTACTTGCGGTTTGTGTGTGTATATCCTGGGCCAGGATGTTAAGTATATTTTACGGTCGCAAAATAACCACATAGACACTGCGTTAAAAACTTAACTGTACAACCTGGCGTAAGTTATGCGTGTGGACTTGGTCATGGCCGGAGAAGAAATCTCTGTGTTGTACACGCAGAGGTTTTTAAGAAACAACCCGTAGCTGAAGGGTAGGATACTGGTCATGTTTGAATCGACCAACAGGGAAGGAGAATAGGCACGCTAAAAGATTTGCATAAATTAAAAGTGTGATGTCAATATTAATACAAGTAGCAAGCAGATAGACATCTAAACAGAATAATAGACATGTATTCTGTGTGAAAAATAGAAGGATTAATATTTGAATCTCTAATTACATTTAGAAGTCAATACAATAGAATTAATATTAAATGTGATTCAATGGAAAGTTACTAGTCACAAAAAGGTTGTAAAGTTTCTAGGTATTCGGCTTCCTAGAAAATGACACGGTAGGGGTTGGATTATTACAGCCTGACCGTACGTGACTAAAACAAAAGATTCCTGCATTTGTATATATTACAAAAAAGTCAAAATAATAATAATAATTTATGAATTAAAAATCGAATTATTTTTAAATTAAAATAAACTAATTTAAAAAACATGATATAACAAATTATTACATATGCGGAGCGTAACAGTACGATACCATTTAGATACGATAAAATCTTTTATAATGGTATTATTGAACACGTTAATCACAGACTGTATTCAGTTTCCGGACAATACTCTTATATTAGTATGTTCATCATTAACAATATACTCTACAAACGACATTACACACGGCACGAAGTACACTTGAATAATTACGACAAAAAACGGTATGTAATCACCTCGTGAATTACTTTGTGGGTAGAGATTTTGACAAAGTAAGTGAGCCTAAGCTTGTAAACACTGACAGTGGTGGTGTGACCGTGACTGGTTTTGTTGAGTCTGGCGATCCGGTTGCAAATGCGGAGATACAAAATGGACATCAATTTGGAGATACCTCTCATCCAGAATGTTTTAATGTAGTTCGACTGGCTGGTGATTAGTGTAGTAATTCGGAGTGTGTTCTGAATGTGGGTGTAGTGAGGGTGTATCGAATGCCAAACCTCTATTGACCAATTATTTTATGTAAATAAAGAGAATTCTCCTATGATTAGAGCTAAACATAAAAAACATTTTCGCTATTACTTATTGCTATTCAAAGTATATTTAATAAAATAAATTTGGTTGACTGTCTTCTACAAAAGTACGGTCCATTATTTTTTGTGTTTTGGAACACTGTTTAACCTCATCTAAGGCTGAAACATTGAATATTTGTGGATATTCTTGCTTGCGATTTACTGTCGTGAGTAACGTCTGCATGATGGGACTGTCATTTATGATAGATTGGATATTGTAGAAAAATGTAAACCCTTAGATTGTCTTAGTAAATACATTGTGGATATACATTTTGAGTTTTCGGCGGTTTCTTTTGACTCTGAGTTATGTATTGTAGCAATCTATCGTCTTCCAAGCGGTGATTTTAGCGTCTTTAAGGGTTACTTTGACCATCGTTAATAATGCCTACTTCGTCCAGTGCTGTCGATTACATTGCTCGACATTTATTATCGAAGCAGGTTTGTCGGATTATACTGCACAGTTGTTGAATTGTCAAATAAAATGTTCAACACCTCATTTTCATCAAAACATGGTGTCTTCTAAGGTTATAATAGATTCCACTAGATTAAATATGGATGTCTTTTGTGGCCATTTCAGTAATTTTGAAATATTATACAAGCTTGCAATATAGATGCGACGTTCAATGATTGTCTTCATTCTTTGCAGTATGCTGTTGGTGCGAGCCGTCCAAAAACAAAAATAAGAATTAACTCTTCTAGTAACAATGTTAGAAAAAAACGATTACTGTTGAGATTATTAATGCATCTCACAACTTAAAATTATTGCATAACTTAAAGAAACATGCACTAACAGGTGTGATTCATTTACAGTACACCGAAAAAATGCACAATTAAATCGATTTATATCTACTGAACGAAAAAATATTACGCTAACCGAATAGCTTATAATAATACTAGTAAGGTGCTTTGGTCTGTAGAAAATGGAAATTTAGGCATCAATATTTCTCGTCGCGAGATATGCTTAAGGTACGGTGACAATTTGGTGAGAGACCCGGTGAAACTTGTGGAACTCTTTGCTCGGCACTTCTCATCAGCGGTTGCTATTGAATTGTCCGGTCATTTTTCGGGCACAGTTTCACCTTCATGTACGCTGCCTATTAGTATAAGCCGCAACTGTGGAGGAAATTCTTGAAATAATAAATAGGATGCAATATAAGAATTCGGTGGGAATTGATGGCATACCTGTTGGTGTTTTGAAGACTAATGCCGCAGTCATTGCGGAACATATAACTTAGTCTTATAAATTTTTCCATGGAGATTGGTCAATTTCCGGATTCTCTGAAAACTTCGTATGTTGTTCCTATTTTGAAAAATGGCGACTCTGAGACCATTGATAATAATATACCACAAATTACTGTGAATATTTTCTAACAGTCAACATGGTTATAGACATGGTTTTTCCACAGAAACAGCATGTATTAATTTTGTGCAGTACATAAATGATTTACTTAACCAAAAAATGAAAGTAGCTGCACTTTCCTTTGACTTTTCCAAGGCATTCGACTCTGTTGATGGAGCTTTCTTAATGGATTTGGTGTTAAATTACAATATAATTGTGTGGGCGCAATCCTTCGAATGGGAGAGAGTCTTTATTATCCAAAAAAGAATACTGCGAGTGATCTTTGATCTGGAGCCAATGGATACTTGTTGTTGAATCTTCCGTGATAGGACATTACTGACATTTACATGAATATATATATAAGTTGCTACAGTATGTATTTCTCAATAAGAACTTATTTAAAATTGGTAGCGACTTGCATGGTTATATTACTAGATCCAAGGATAACTTAGTCCACGGCTTACAAAAGGTCCCCTATGGTGGTCGTTCATACAACTTTGTTCCGGATACCGTAAACATTGTCAGTAATTTCCAAATCTTCAAAAAACAATTAAAGCTTTATTTAATTTCAAAAGCTTATTATACAGTGGGAGAATTCTTTTCGGGCCATTAGTTACCGATTTTTTTAATTGTATTTTTTATATGTTTTAGTTTTGACAATTTTGCACTTTTGCAATATTTTTATTTATGTTTTCTTTTATGACGTTCCACTTCCATGTAAATAGCTAACGTGGTTAATAAAATATTAATATTATTAATTCAATTCACAATTGTAGATGTAACAGGAGTGATGGTACTTCTATCTTAATCAGAAAAGACATTATCTTCTTTAGTTTGATACCTAACTGTAATTTACCTGAAAAATGTCTTTTTCTTATGATCAAGACTGTTTTGGCTGGATACAAGTATCTCTCCGGATACAGCTTTTACGTAAAGCAATTGGATGGACATTCCATCTACCGTAAAACCTCCTTAGTGGGAGGCTTTAATGCCCATCACCCTTCTTGGGGTAGCTTAAAATCTAATTAAAGGGGCAAAATTCTCAATCAGCTATCTGAAGACACGAATTTAATTAATTTAAATAACGATGCCTCCACTTTTCTTTCCCCTCCAGGCTCTGGTCCTAGTGTTATTGACTCGGCCTTTTGTTCAGATGATCTAGCTTCCATAGGCTATTCTTATACACATGATGCTGTTGTAGAAAGCCATCACTTCCCTGTGATAGTTAATACACTTTTTCCGAATTCTACGCAAGGTTCCAATGCATTTTATTCAAAGAAATATACGAGGGAGCGTTTTTATATTCGCGGAATGGGGGACAAGGGGTGGAAATAAAAAAAGCAAATTATTTTTCTTTTTCAATATATTCACCTGCAAGACGGATTCATTTTTCACATCTTTCAATTAATTTATTTATACCCTCATAAAAAAATTATTTCTCTTTATCTGCAAAATACGCCGAAACTGACTCCTTGACTTCATCATCGGCAGTAAATTTTTTACCCCGCAGCTCTTTTTTCATTTTCGGAAACAGGTAATAATCACTCGGGGCCAGGTCTGGGCTGTAGGGTGGGTGATTCACAATTTCGAATCCCACCTTATGCAGGGCAGCTAACGCAACGTGGCTCTTGTGGACGGGCGCGTTGTCGTGCAAAAGCAGAACACCTTTTGTCAATTTTCCCCGTCTTTTCTCTTTAATGGCTTCTTTTAGTCGCTCTAATATTGAAGCGTAATATTCTCCGGTTATAGAAACACCTTTATCTTTATAATCAATCAACAATATTCCTTCCGAGTCTCAAAATACCGTTGCCATGAGTTTCCCAGCTGATTGCGACACTTTAAATTTCTTGGGAGGTGCTGTGCCCTTTTTATGCCACTGCATGGAGTCTTGTTTGGACTCAGGTTCATAATGATGAACCCAAGTTTCGTCTCCAGTAACAATTCCACTCAATACACCATCTTTGTCTTCATTACAGAGGTCCAAAAATGCACGCGAACACTCTACGTGCTGTTGTTTTTGCGGCGGCGTGAGCATTCTCGGCACCCATCTTGCGCTGAACTTAGACATGCCGAGATGATCGTGTAGGATTTTAAAAATTGTTGTATCGGATACTCCAACCATTTCTGCGAGTTGTTTCTTCTTTAGTCGACTATCTTCGAGTACAATTTGTTCAACTTTTTGGATAAGTGCTGGCGTGGTCACCTCAATGCTCCTGCCCGGCCTCGGGTCGTCTTCAAAGGATTCCCTTCCTTGTTTAAATAAACTATGCCACTTGTACACCATGGTTTTTCCTGGACAAGAGTCACCGTAAACCAATGACATCTCATTCATTATGGTCGCGACTGATTTTCCTTGCCTGGTAAGGAACTTTATAACGGCACGATATTCGATTTTTTCCATATTTCACTTTTCACTCCTGATTATGTTACTTGGTTGACGATAGCTCAAAGACTAACTGTCTAATAACAATGAAGCTTCGTATTTATACTAATCATGAGTCGCTGCGCAGGCCACGCCCCCAATGCGCCTACTCACCCCTCTACAACCCGCTCATTCCGCGAATATAAAAACGCTCCCTCGTAACTGTCAGTATGCTATCTGGGATGCCTTCGCAAAGTCTATATGCGAAAATATCATTACAAAATGTTCTTCCTCATACCAAGAATTTGTTTCTTACATCAATAGTGCAGCAGATGAATCTAGTCCTAGAAACAACTACCATAGACGTAAATACGATCTACCATAGACGTAAATACGATCTGTGCCCCTGGTGGGATTCAGAATGCTTCGGAGTAGTTAAACTGAGAAGACAGTTAATTAAAAAATGTAAAGCTAGTAATTCTATGGATTCTTTCATAATTGCCAAGATATATTGCTCTTTCCAAAAAAATTTTAAATAAAAAGAAACACTTACGTTTTAGAGTGCTTTGCAGTTCATTTAACCGGAATACAAATATGAAAGAAGTGTGGAAATCGGTCAGGCTCTATTTTAGGGCTGTTTCTTCTTCTCTGAAACTTTACTTAGCAAACAATTTAGCTGTTCCAGAGTTTGTTATCTCTCTTGCTCCACATTACATTCTTAATCAATCTGAAAACAATTTCAGTAACATAACTACGCATGCGCTAACACGACCTTTTATCCATTCAGAATTGCAAATCGCTATTGCTCAAGCAAAGGATACAGTACCTGGTGCTGTATATTATGATGAAATATCTTCTCTTAGAGGCACACCATTATTTGTTACCGTTATTTAATATTTTATGTGATCAATCGATCCCATCTGATTGGAAGTGTATTTCAGTTTGCCCCATTCCGAAGCCTGACAAAGATCTCTTTGATTATTAAAAATTTCGTTCTATTCTGCTTTCATGCATTAGGAAGCTAATTGAGAGACTAATTCTGTACCGTAGTGATTGGTGGTGCGAACGACTTTATGTATTGGATTCTGGTTTAAGGAAACATAAACCCACTATTGATAGTTTATATATTGTCTGACATTTTGTCAGCTTTTTCTAAACATGAGTTTCTTTTTGCTGTAGTTTTGGACGCTTTTGCTCTGCTTACGATAATGTTATCATACACGTTTTCATAGACAAGGTAAACAAATTTTCTTACCAGATTCCCTAGTTTCTTGTATCTCCCAACTTTTCACAAAAAAGTTTTGTCAATGAAAGCATCTGGTGATTGTAGAAAGGTAGTATCTTGCCACATATTAAATGCTTACAATACGCTGACGATATAGTTATTTATGCCACAGGTAAAGATATTAATTTAGTTTCACATAAAGTTGAAACTAGTGTAAATAAAATTAATGAATGGTTGTCAGATAGAGGATTGGAACTGTCAAATATCAAAACTACAACATTTGGTTTTCTAGGACAAGACGGAGACAAGTCGTTCCGCTAGATCTCTTAAAAATTGTTAACATTCCAGTTGTTCAATCCTTTTGTTACCTAGTTGTGTGATTGGCCTCTAAATTAAATTGGAAGGCTCACGTCTCACACTTGATCAACTCATGTAATAAAGCTGTTAATATTATTAAATCTGTATGTGGTAAAAAATGGGAATCTGATCCCAAAACATTATTAATAATATATCGCTCATTAATTAGATCCAAGTTAAAGTACGGTTCCACTGTATATGCTTCCTGCGCAAAAACGGACCTTTATCGTCTTGATAAAATTCAATGCCAATGCTTAACAATAATTTTGGGAGCCATGTGTTCTACTCCTACGAATGTGTGTCAGATAAAAGCTGTTGAATCCCCATTATTACTTACATTCAGGCGAAACTAGTCCAGTTATTAATGTTATAGAATCTTATTATAAATATTCCAGACGTCGCCTTTCTTTTGTTTATCGGAAAATAGCCTATTTCAGGATTTATTAAATTGCAACAAACTTCATGATATATATAGATTGGACTCTTCAATTTTTTTAAACAAAAAATTGCATCTTTTCAGTATTCTTCTACTGACAAAGCATACTTACCAGAAAAGTTATTTGGGGAATGTGTATCACGAAAATGGAGGCCATACAATCTTTATTTTATTAATGAATCGGTCCATCAATACCGTACATTTGTCTCTTTAGGTATATACTCTCCTTCTACAAATTTTACCTTTTCAGCATCTCTTAATCGATTTTTTTACATTAGTTATTATTTACATTTGTGCTTTGTATGTTACTTTATCTGAAAATAAGTATGTGATATTTATGGACTGTAGTAACGCTATTATTACAGACTTAGCAACATCGAATGGTGTATCAGTGAGTGTCTATGAAAGGCTTAAAGTAATAATGTAAATATTGTCCTTTACTGGATTCTCAGAGATGTAGGTGTAAGATATAATGAAGCAGCTGCATTAGGTAGAAACAAACCAGAATATAAGATAAAAAATAGCTTTAAAGATTTCGTTCTCTATCATAAATCAGATTTATCAAGTAAATGGAAGAACGACTGAAATTTATCTTCTACCGTTAGAGGTGGATTTTATGCTAGAATTCGGGATTATATTCCTACCTAGAAATTTTTTTATGTGTCGAGTAAGGTTTGGCCATCTTCTTCCTCCTCCTCGAATTAATATTGTTCAGGATCCAAAGTGTGAATGCGGTATAATAGATGATATTAATCATCTCTTTTTTAACTGCTTGTTCAAACGCTATCAGATTAATTGCCTCATTGAAAACCTAGTAAATTTGAAAATGATATAGTATTTCCACATTACTTCTATCTAATTCATTAAAAGATTATACATGCCTTTATGTAGGTTGTTATTTTCCAAGGCTCCATTTCAGAATGTGTAATGTGTCACCAGAGCCCCGGAACGAGAAGAGTCTGACCCTGTCTGGTTTTCCCCTCCATTTTAAAGTTTTAATTTACCGCTACAAGGTACCAACTCATGCATGGTGCATGAAAAGAGTCTATAAAATAAATAATCATTGGATTAATTAGGAAGGCTAACATAAAAAAGACAATCCGGTATACCACATGTTCGTCACCTCAAGGCAATCGAGACAATTTATATATTTACCATTTTATCTCAAGGCGGTCCACTAACTCTATTAAATCTCTCTTAGGAAATGCGAAAGATAAAGCAGATGTCAATAAGAAATCGGGGTTTTACGGAATTAAGCAATACATAGGTCAGACAAAACGATCGATGTCTGCAACCTCAAACCAATTGAGACAAGCAATCTATTTACATTTCACCCACTGCCGAAAAATTTAAGTAGTGTTTTTAAAGAGCGCAGTTTTCAAGCTACATTTAAAGCTACTATTAAATCCTTCTTAGAAAATCCGAAAGACAAAGTTGAGCCCAATAAGAAATCGGGAATTTACGAAATTAAATGTCCCCGATATAAAGAACATATGGCGCACATCAAATTCAATCGACCTGAGAAATCTAGTTTAGCAAAGCATGTTTTAGACAATAATCATAATGTAACCGCGAATTGTTTACATTTGGTTAAGAACGTGTATAATTACCGTGAATTAGATATCTATGAAGGCATATATGTATATTTCCAAAAACAGAAACCATGTGGTAAACGCCGATAGGGGGAACTGATCCCCAACTCATATCGGTTCCACTACATAGAAAAGTACGACTGACGAAAAGGTTCGCAAACTATGTTAAACTAATCTACAGTGGGTTTGGTTTTCGATGGTGTAAGTGTGGTACGGACTTTGTTTCTGTGCGAATTATGCCGTTTTTTCAGGCGACATTGTGATTAATTACCTACTAATAATGGCAACTCAGTTGTCGAAATATGTTTACAGAATACGAAAATTATTGAGGAAAGGGGTTATATTAGCCTTAATTGATTAATTTAATCAGTCTCCATTAAAATTTACCAAGAGCGTATTATATATAACATAAACTGGATACTAATGAGCAACTAATAGTAATATGATAATACAAAATTATAACCAATTTTATCTACTTTGCGCGTCTACATACTGTAAACAATTTCATGTATTGTTTTCAGTATGTAGACGCGCAAAGTAGATAAAATTGGTTAAAATTTTGTATTATCATACATACATTACATTTATTATGTGCTAGACCTGTTGCACTTTTTCGAAACGCGTACTACTGACCGAACACAGTGCCAACTTAGTTGGGAGGCTATAGCCTTGAATTCTTAATAAAAACCTGTCATCGACTAAATACATTATCAGTAAAAAAAAGAAAAAAAGATGGAAAACGATATCATTGAGACAAGAAAATATCGAACACTAAGATTATTAGACTACATTATTTAGGGATGGAGAAAACTAGGTGAGATTTGAAGTATCCAAATATATTATTCACGATTTTAAGAATAAATGCTGCATCGAGGAACTGTATAAACGAAATGAAGTGAAAAATGACATAAACCTGCCCAAAAACAAGTTTATAAGTCTCACAAACAGTCGAACTGTTCAGATTTTTCATGTCTTAGTATGTACAAAGCTTTATCAACCATCGCACATAATTAGCACTGAATTTAAATCTCGATTTGTGTATTGAGCGTGTTCAGCGACGATTTCTAAAATATTTATCTTTTAGGGTAAGTAGTCATTACCCTGACCGTGGGGTTGACTACACAAGCTTGTTGGATCAGCACGACTATGTCTCTATCTAATCGACGCATTATGTACAGTGCCAGATTTATGCACAATCTATTAACAAATTCAATTGACAGTGCAGCCTTACTCAAGTGCGTTAATTGACACCCGTTCCAGTAACTTGTTGGGAATTCCTAGGGCGAGAACTAATGTTTTGGCTAAGTCACCGATTGGTCATATGTCACGGAATTTTATGCAATTTTATGATGACCCGTTTCATTGAGATTTCAGTTTATTACTGGTATACCATTTTTGTTTAGTTCATTTTGTTATATTTACATGTTTATATATATATATATATATATATATATATATATATATGTTCTTTTTTTTTACCTCTTTATTTTGTATGAATTATTTATTGTGTTTACTTAGGGTATGGCAATCTGCATTTATTTATTTTCTATGGTTGTTTATATTTTGTCCTGTTAATGGTGTTTCACTGTTGGACAATAAACTTATTATTATTATTATTAGCGAAATTTAATATGAATGCATTATTATAGATACGTTTTATTCTTTTGTACAAAAAATTTGTTGATTATTGAGATAAGTTACTTTGTGAAACACTAAGGAATAAATGTAACACAAGACGAACTACTCTCTGTTTATATATAATAATATAGTGTGAAATTTAGACGAAAGTATTTTATTTATTGCATAACAAAGAATTGGTTTTTATTTAATCAGAATAAGTTTGTTGTTAGATGTTTATCAATAAAATCTATGACGATTTTAGGTTTAAAATTAACTTGGAAACGAATTTGTTTGAATGCAAGATATAACTACATTTTTCATTAAAGTTGAATCCACTCATATACTGTTCTTGTTAGGTATAAGTCTATAGATTATATAACACAAAAACGCATCTTTTAGGCAGAATATTTTTTTATTAATGTATTCTCCTCATACACAACACAAGAAGGAAGCAATCATATCTTCTTTTCTTTACAACATAATAAACAAACATTAATTAGACTCTTATTAAGTTTACAATGTGTTTCTCCTTTCGTTTACAAATACTATTCGATAATTATTGTATTAATAAATACCATTATCGTTATCTACTATAAAATACATTTAAAAATCAATATATTATATACAAAATGATTTAAAACATATTGTGTTCTTTCAACTGTATTTTCTAATCTTTTTATTTACCATGTACATTAATATTGTACAATTAATGTCGTACATTTATTGTGTATATAAATCTAAACAATAATACAACAATAGATGTGTTTTATATTATTTTTTCGGCAGTAGTACAGGCTAGTTTTATAGAGTAATTGTTAAACATGACAATTTGAAATTTCAAACAGTGTGAAATTAAATATGGACTTAATTTACAAGAGCTGAATCCAATGCATATCCGGAAAAATTGTTTAAAATTTGTAGAAATTGAAGAGATTCAGACAATACCCATTAAGTATGTCAAAAAACATTCAAAGTTTTTGTTTTGTAAACATCATAAAAGTGGTTTTTAATTTTTATATTGTAAATAAATAAGTAAACTCCTCTTTTCGGTTTTGAGATTTACACTTTTAGGCTTTATTCATTGAATTACCTTGGTATAAAGAAATTAGTGTTTTTGGTCATGGTACAGTAATTTGCAAAGTTAAGTGTATGTAGAAATATTTCGAATTTAAAACTAGTGCTAATTAGAGGGGAAATATAATTTATATTTGTCATTGTCTATATAAATGTTTCTAAAACTGCTAAAACCATTCCCACGGTCTATTAGTATACGAAAAACGCCATTAATAAGTACTTCCTACATTTATTATAAAAATAATCATATTACTAACTATGAAACATCAATACATCTACAATACTTGATGAACTAATTGCTTTGTTCTTATTTGGAAAGTATTGGCAACATATTTTAATTGCATTGAAGTTGTTAGTTAAAATTTCATTAACTTCCTAATTATGTACCAGTCAACACTAATTTGATTACTGCACTCATTTAATGAAAATATTCTGTATAAATAAATGAATTTCCAAATGTCCGCACTAAGTTTATTGTGAATAGTTTTAGTGTATTATATACAAATATCACAAAATACTTAATGCTTGATTTTGGTAAAACGAAAATGAAATAAATATTGTACTGTGTGACTTTAAAATTTTTTCAAAATTACCAAAATTTTTAAGCATTTCAATAGTTTTTTTTTTCATTTTAAGAACTAACTAAAATACAAATTATTTTTTGTTAAAGGAAATCTACATTTTCTAGTTGATACTGTTTAATTTTATTTGCAAAAATTGTTTGGGTATGTTACGCATGTATGTCTTTCTTATTTTATTTTCACATGTAAGTGAAAAAGGTTTTGAAATGTATTAAAATGAGAATTTAATTTTGAGAAATTGCTGGGTGATATTGTTAAAATATATTTTTAAATGCTATTGAAATTAAAAATTATTCAAGATAATTATCATAATCATTATGGTTTGCTTGAAGATATATCACTCTGGTTTTTTTTAATATCTATTCTTTTAAATAGTTTACACACTGTAGATATTAAACATATTGAATTATAATACATTACAGGTACATAAATTATGCAAAATCTATAATTGTTTTAAATTTTTAATTAGATGAAACTTGTATTTTTAATAGATGACATTTTATAATTCTCATATTTTGAAATGTGATAAAATCAGAAACTTTTAATTTAGCGAAAATTGAAATGGGTACCGGGATGTTTTTGTAAAAGTATAAATCTCAAATCTTTGCAATTTTATAATTTTAAATAAATTTTTGTTAATCATTAGAAGTACAGTTAGGGTGATCAAATTTATTAAGATATATTTCTTGTCTATTTATTCAATTTGCTGACAGCAATTAAAAATTATACAAAATTTGTAAAATGGAAAATTCTATGGCATGTTACTTTACCAACTATATATTCTATGTACTGTTGTGGGATCTATCTTCTGCAACACCTACTGCTATACCTGAGCGTCTGTATATGTATTTTTTCTTATAAATTATTTCGATAAATGACTATAAATCATTACATTCAGCCTTGAAGGTTGAAATTATTTTAAAATAAAAGAAAATTAATAAAAATTTCCAAAATAAAAAAAATCACCTTTTATTACTACTACTCACGTTTACAAATACAAAATAAATTATTAAATTCTATTTATAGAATCGTCTAATTTGCATAATAAGAAATACATTATTGGACGAAAAGTATTATCGTTCTTATGTTACAATTCTTGAAATGCTATCTTATTCTTAATTTCCTTATTTTACTCATAAAATCTACCCATTCACATAACAAAACTATATTTATATATATATTATATATGTTATATTATATATATAAATTCATGATGGTGTATTTGTGTGTGTATGTGTATACATAGAACAATAAATAATATACGCATTTACAAAAAGTCATCATTCATGTTTATTAGATTGTTTTACGTGCGACGAAATTAAACCTATACTATTATTATTCTTTTATAAGATCAAATGTACATTGTATTTATATATTTATATATATTGCTATGTATATGTATATAATAAATTTCTATAAACATAAATCTGTAATTAAACTACATAAAAAATTAATACAATATTTCTTTAAAAAAGGTACAAGTAAGGAATTTAATACTTATCATAGTATCAGAAAAGCAGTGTTTCTTATATGTAAATAAGGGGTAAAATTAAGGAAAAATGTTAATAAATACTATTTATATTGTCTTTTTTTCCATTTCATTTTAATGTACTTTATCTATTCTTTTTCGCTAATTATTATTATTTTCTTAATCAATATATTTTAGGTGCTGATCGATCGTTAATAATTTTCGCTCTCTTCAATGTGGCTCCTCTCTTGATCTGATCCATGAGAGATTCGTGACAAAGTTTCGGATCCGACTGTAAGAAAAATCGATAATCGATTAAATAATTCTAAAAAGAGAACATGTGCAAAACTTACACTGAACATTACAGAGAAAAATTTTTCCGAAAGTAACAAACAATAATCTTAAATTATGAAATAATGAGTTAAGTATTTGCATGTACAGAGGGTTGTACAAATTGTAAGTAAATCACTAGACTAGTTATTCTCAATCTATGGAGCGTGTCTTTCTAAGGTTGAAAGTTGTAGCATTCTTTCAACTTTAACACTCCAGAAATTGCGCGTCATTTGAAATTCCAAACGAACTGTATAATATATATATATATTCTTATTTCATTATATTTACATATTCTTTTTAATATTAACGCTGGGGAGTAAGTATTATTACGTAAAATGGAAGAGGCATCTCACAGATGACACGCGACTAGTTATGCGCCATGGGCCGACGTTCCGTTGAAGTTTTTATTATATTTTAAGACCTACACTACCGGTCATATATATTTGCCCACCCCAATTTTATGTGTTTCCTGAAATACGGATTATCCTTCGAAAAATCTGTATTATAATTATTCAACAATATTGTTAGTGGAAGTAATTCCATATGAATTTCTACGAAAATCTTAAATTGTTTATGATATATCGTAAAGGTGTCATAAATTGTTAAAAATACCATAAATATTATATAAGCTAATCCCTACAGTATTAACAGATTTACCTTCATTTCCGAAAGGTATTACCAATATTGTGTTATTGTACTAACTAATTACAATATTAGTATGTGTTATTCTAAAAAGGAAAATAAATTTTATGTCAGTCATCGTTCATCTTTTGTTGCGAAAACAGTGAAATAGAGAGTTATTGTGAATATTTTAATGCAATGCCGAAGACGAAGGAACTATCTGTTGAAGTGCGTGTTATGATAATTGCTTATCATCGTACGGGTAAAAGTAATCGCGAAATTGCAAAAGAATTACAATTAAATCGCAGAACCGTTGATTATAACGTTAAAAAATTTGAAGAAAGTGGTACATTTTCCAACAAAAGAAGATCTGGACGACGCAAAGCGACGACATCTGCAGATGACCGGCATCTAATACGGATAAGTAGACGCGATAGACGAAAAACAGCACCAGAAATTGCTGCTGAAATGAATAGAGCGCGTGCTAAACCAATTAATGTGTCCACGGTACAGAGAAGGTTAAGGCAAGCAGGTTTATACGGAAGAATTGCTCTGCGAAAACCACTACTACGAAAGCAAAACAAGATAAAACGACTAAATTGGGCTAAAGAACATAAGAATTGGACGATTGATCAGTGGAATAATGTGTTGTGGACAGACGAATCCAAATTTGAACTTTTCGGTAGTAAAAGGCGAATATTTGTAAGAAGATCCGCAGGAGAAAGAGTACTGCCTGAATGTATTGCGCCTACCGTAAAACATGGAGGAGGTTTAGAAATGATTTGGGGGTGTTTTGGTGGAAGATCTGTAGGCGATCTCGTCAAAATTGAGGGAATCCTAAGAAAAGAAGGCTACAAGGAAATTTTAGAAAATAACGCTGTTCCATCAGGACTAAGGATTCTTGGCGAAAACTTTGTATTTCAACAGGACAACGATCCGAAACACACTTCTAGATTGTGTGGCGATTACTTGCGTCAACTAGAAGAGCAAGGGAAAATCTCTATAATGGTATGGACAGCTCAAAGTCTTGATCAGAACCCAATGAGCTTCTTTGGGAAGAATTGGACCGGAAGGTTCGAGAACATGCTCTATCATCCACCACTGTACTGTGGGAACAACTTCAAGAAGCCTGGGCACAAATTACAGAAGATACACTGCAAAAATTAATTGAAAGGATGCCGCGGTTATGTGCCGCAATTATCAAAAATAAAGGTGGGCACATTGATGAGAGCAAAATTTAATAATAATTAATGATAAAGTTTTTATATAAGAAAAATGTAACTATTTTATGTTTATTTTACACTATTGTATTGGTACAATAAATAAATTTTCAGTACACATTTGATAGTTTAATAATTTTGGCTAAAACTAAGGGCAAATAAATATGACCGGTAGTGTAGTTCAATTTAGAAGGAAGAAAAGGAGTACATGAGACTAAAACTGCAATAATAAGCAGTCTACGTGAAACGGCAGCCACTTTACCATTCTAGTGTACAACTTGGAAAATTTAACAGGCCGGTGAGAGCAGTATGCGTAGTAGAGTAAGTGCGATTAACTGGACGAAAATCATTTGAAGATATTTCTATCGAATACAAATCGCTAGTGCAGTCACAAGTAAATTCTGTTGGCTAACGATAACACCAAAGCGACTATGAATCTTAAAAAATATGCTTGATTGTGATTCATATTACTTTCTTTGTTATATTTCAAATGTTTATGTTTACTGCGTTGTCATTCAAACGGACGTAAAATTTCGTCGCGTAGTGTATCTCGGTTTGTAAATCATCCTGTGTTTCTTTTCTCCACTCAGTTTCTTCGTTTCTCGCTTTGTGCATTTTTACCCAATTTGGTAAGCTGTTCGAACATAACAAACCTCATCTGTTCAACTTTAAGTGATCTTGGTCTGTTATAACGAACTATATTTAATTAAAGCATACAGTATAGGAGACTTAAAAGAGATCCGGAATCGAAATGTCTCTTAGGAAATGCAAAGATAAAGTCAAGTTAAATCAGAAATCGAGGATTTACGAAATAAAATGCCATGATTGTAAAAAAACAATATATCGGTCAGAATAAACGTTCGATGGGCACCCGGTATAACAACCACATAGCGCATATCAAGTTTAATCAACCTGAAAAATCTAGTTTAGCAAAACATGTGCTAGAAAATAATTATAACGTAACCGCGGACTGTCTATATTTAATCAAAAATGTAAATAATTACCATGAATTAGATAGCTATGAAAACATATTCATTACAAAAACAAAAACCATATGGTAAACACAGATTAAGGGTCCGATATCATATTCTTGCCGCTTTGAATTCTTAGAAAATACGACCTTTAATAAAAGGTTCGAAAGTAGAACCGGGGAATGTACGTTAGGATAACTCATAGTTTTAAGACTGGGAAATACATTAAACTGTGTGAAACATGTCAGTGTGCATCTGGCGGTTGTGTGGTATTATTAGATAGAATACGAACATTGATGTGGTAAGGGATTTATTTACCTTTTTTTGACTAATTCAATCAACCAATCTCCATTAAAATTTACATACTGTAATTTATATGAGTAATCAATATTAGCATGAATTTTAAGTGTAAGTGGCAGTATTTATATATTTTAGACAAGTTTTTAATAAACAGATATGTGTGTGTGTGTTCAGGTGGTTTCGGGTTTCTACTCGTGCAGGTGTGCTTCTGCCATATAAAGGACCGGTGCGATATTTCGGTAAAATCTTACTTACTGTCTTCAGACAATGCTCTCACTTGAATGCTGTCTTACTGAGTGTGACTCGTCCCTGCCCCGGTATTTTTACATTTGCCTCGGCTTGTGTCGTGTGCTTATTGGTTGGTCGGTTTTGTAGTGGGGCGACGCCTTCGTTTTGTTCGTCTAATGCTGTGGTTTTGCCTTTGTTCTTGCTTCTTGGATTAGTTAGCGCTGTTTTCCAAATGTACGGCAGACGAGTAGTATTATCTCTCTTAGTTCTTACGTTCCATATAATATCTTCGTCCCGTCAAAGTCGACAAATGTCCCGTGCTACTTTATGTTGGTATAGCGATGATGTTTTTTCTTGTTTGGCGACCGTATTCGTCTCGTCGTACGTTTATTCGACGGTTTGTTTGCCCTATGTAGTTGAACATGTGATTTCATAAACTCCTTGTTCTTCTAAAGTGATTTTATCTTTTGGAGTTCTCAACACATTTGCCATCTTACAATTTGTTGTAAATACAGTTTTAATCTGAAATCCTTGTAATTTTTTGGCAAAATGTTTTTTGTCCAGTCTTTATCTTCCTCTGCCCGTTGTTTTCTGGTGTCTTTTATTATTTCTTCTACTGTTCTGTTTAGTGCTATCTCATGGTATTGATTTTGTAGTAGTATATTGTTATTTAATTCTGTTTGCAAGTGGTTGCTAGCCCTTTTGTCCTTGTTGTGAGTGTTCTTGGTATTGCATGTAATTGTGTAGGGGTGGTGGTGGTGGGACACTCCGGTCAAATATTCTTTTATAAGTGTTTTCTTCTGATACACAGTATGCTGTAGCGTGTTGTTAGGTTTCTTGTACATCAGTACACCTACAAACGGTACCTTTTGTTTTTGTTTTATCTCCATGGCGAATTTGATTTTCGAATACACGGCGTTTAGGTGTTCTAGAAATCGATCTAGTGCAGAATGTCCACTGTGGCATGAGCAAAAGAAAAGCCGAGTTCTTGTGAGCGACGCGAAATCGACTGCCTCGGATTTTCCTGCACATTCTTATGGACGGTGGCGATGTTTTCGGCAGATCTTGCGTTTCGTCGTCGTACGGGTGTTTGTTCATTGTTTAATGAACCAGTGGTCTCAAATTTATCCACCACAATAATCCTCTCGGTAGGACGATTATGGCGAGCGTAAAATGGGCGAAGCGCGCGAAACGCTGCCCGAACAGAATACCCATTTCGATAAAACAATTTTATCATTTGCACGTGTTGTTGAACGCTATATCCATCCATGGTGATTTGGCAAAACAGACTGAATAAATGACAACCAATTCAACAGATGTAAGTTCAACAATATGGCCGCTATAAACTGTCGAAGTTCGGAAGTCCCTATTGGAAAACCCGTTATATATATATATATATATATATATATATATATATATATAAATGGCATGTATATATATATATATATATATGGCATGTATATATATTGTATATATATATATATATATATATATATATATAATATCATGTATATATATACAAATTGGTAAATCTAGTAAAGAATTAACAAAAATTAATGAAAAATTCAAGAATAAAACTTCAAGTTTTCCAAGCAAGATTTAAGTTTAAAACAAGAAGACTCACTATCAACCATATTGTTTAACACATTGCTGGAGTTTATAATAAAAAGAAGAACCTTAAGAACAAGGCAACACACTAGCATATGCAGGTAACGTAATATTACATCTAACTGATAAGAATGTATAGAAAGTTAGACTCGAGAAGTGAATGGAAAAATTTACGGTAATATACAAAAAGGAAACCTCAGAAAGAAATATATAAATCTACTCAAAGAAATATCAGCAGCAGCATCAAAACTCCCTTATGTATTTTAAATCAATGATTTATTTAATACTGTAGTTAATACGATATATAAAGCGGTTGTCGCAAAGAAAACATTTTTTAGTAGATATAAGGCAATGTTTACAATATTCTGATAGATAGAAAATAAAGTGTTACAAAGAAGAGAAAGTAAATTATTAAACTATTGTTATATGAAGTAATTAATTAAATATTACTACATAATACGTCGTGAATCATGTTGTAGATGTATCTATTACAGAGCATAGTATGAATTCTCTTAATTAGAGAATTAACATTTTGTTAAAATGTAATTAAAATTAGAAATAAAACAATGTCTACTTACCACAGTTTTACTGTTTATAATCTGCCGAATTTTGTTAACTTTAATTTGTTGGGCTGAACAATTGTTTGCAATATGTTGTTGCGCCAATTTTGCATTAAGAGAATCCAGAAAACTTTGTCCAGGTCCCCTCTGTAGCACGTTTTGCTGTTGAACGTGTGTCGTGTTTACGCATGAAGGAGCGAGATCTTCGGAATGTCGTCTGGATGAACGTGGACTCATATTAGGAGCCAACTTCGCACTGAGAGCTGCTATAAACGTTGAACCTACACCTCCTGGTCCTACAAAACGAAGTATTCATTCTACAGTGTTTCGGAAGTTATTAATAAAGTAATTTAAGAAATGAGTCTAGCAGTAGAGTGTCATTTATTTAATTTAAAAATTATTGAAATATTAAATTTAAAACTTACTTGGATTACCTTCCGAACTTTTGCGTTCAGCGCTTTGCGATCTCAAACTGATCCTCCGTACAGTATTGGGACTTCCCGGTATAATTTGAGACGGCTGTGCGTAAATGATACCTCCCGCTGACTGTGACACGTATGATAGTTTGTTTTTGCCGCCGCCCTGGAATGAACTTAGTATAGGACTCTGCTGCACCATTTGCTGACCGTGTGGGGGGTTTGGAAATACTGGCTGCGTTTGCGATACTGATCGTCTGAGAGCGTTTGGACTGGCCGGAGTATGTTTCAATTCGGTGAGAGCTTTAACAGTTTCCGCAACGTTTACGCCAATGGGAGCTGGTGCAGAAGAAGAAGTGGACAACACGGGCTCCAAAAGAAAAGCCGGTGGTGGCGGTAAGTTTTCCAAACTTCCAACAGGCGTGAGAGGTCTATTGGTGTTTGTTATTGAAGATGTACGACGAATTGGTGGAGGTGGTTTATTTGTTTGTATGGATCCTCGTCTGAGCAGAGTGTTCCTCATTGTACCCGAATACACTGCTGAATAATTAACGGATTAGTATATGTACATATATGAACTTCTTCCATTGTTCATATCATATCTATTTCTAAACAGGTATTCTAAAAATGCATTTCAATAAGATTAGTAACGCCTCAACCAACTAATTAGCTTGGTGGATAACTGAATTAATTATGTAACAGCCCTGAATCATTAAGAAGACACATTAAGAAGCAACTAAAATTTCACAGTATATGCTTTTTGACATCCAAGAAAATCCTACCACTTTTTAATAGTAATTAAATATTAAAATTTACTATTATTGTGTGAAAGACATGCTTTTTTGTTCTGAGCTATTGTTTATTATCGAATCTAATATTCTCAAATAACAAAAATATTCAAAACTGCTAATTTCAGTCAGTTTAGTTATTATTATATTATGGAACAGATATACCGCGATGGCGAACGAAGTGTAGACATTACTTTCTAGTTAGTTTTGAGTTTTATTTATTTTCTGAACCATGCAAATTGTGACGATTGGTAAAACAAAAGACATATCAAGTATAAAAACTGAAAAGGTGAAACTGCCTGAAAAGATGAAGTTAAGAAAGAAAATTGCAATGTTAAAGGAAAAAAATATTCCTACAACTAGCAAAAGAGCGTTTTGTAATAAAAAAGAGGATAACTACCAGTTCAGATGATCGAATGTTTGCAGTAGAAGAAACTGTTTCAAAGAAACTGTTTGCAGTAGAAGGTCGAATACCCGAGAGTACACTTTGAAGACGATTTATTAATTCAGATTAACGTTTTAATTAAAGGTATTCTTTATTATAGAATAATAAGTATATTATCTAAAGGCTTAGTCCTCATGTATAGGAAAGTTTTCCCTTATTTTCTAATTAATTATTGTAACAGTAAGTAAATCATTACACAAATCTGTCTTAAACAATTCTCGCGTTAATATTTATATGTTCCGCATTTTTATATATGCATTATACCAGGTTGTTCAATAAGTTTTGTCGTTCGATAAGAGATGGAGCTGTTAAGTTCGTCGTTTTATTTTCTAAAAATTGTACTACTTTTTTATGGATACGTATAAAATTTTCTCATTCGTATATTTACAGGTTTTTAGAGGTGACGTGTCACAGTATTTTTTTACAATTGAAAAAATTGAATATCGTCGAGTGATAAAATTCTTATTTTTGGAAGACGTAGCACCAAAACAAATTCATGAACGATTATTAAAAGTGTACGAGGACTATACCTTCAATTAGAACAGTAGAAAGATGGGTAGCTGAACTTAAACGGGGTCGTACCAGCCTTGAAGACGATCCACGTGAAGGACGTCCCACAACTGAATCCACACCAGAAATTGAGGCAAAAATACAGGCTATAGATTTGAAAGATCGTCGATTAATCGAGAGAAATTCAGTAGAAACCACAAGCATCTTATTAGGCAGTGTGAGCAATATTTTGGCTGAAGCTTTGGGTTTCAGAAAGCTGTGTGTAAAATGAGTGCCGCATTCGTTAACAATGGAACAAAAACACATTCTTCTGGGATGCAAAAGGAATTCTGTTCCTGAATTTCGCACTGGTTTAAACAATAAACTCAGATTATTATTGTAAGCTTCTGGACCAGCTGGATGTAAACATTTCTGAGGAAGACCTGATTTACAGAAGAAAAAAATCATTTTTCATTAGGACAACACACCCTTTCACGCAGCTCAAAAAAACATCACAAAAATCAGTGAATTAAAGTACAAAGTACTATTCACCAGATTTAGCTCCCTCTGACTTCTGGCTGTGCCTGCATCTCAAAAAATTCATGCGCAGAAAACGAACGAAGAAATAATAGAAATCGTGGAAGTGTATTTCGACAGTCTTCCGGATTCTCACTTCAGGGATGGAATCCATAAATTAGAAGATCATTGGAACAAGTGTATTGAAGTTCAGGGAGGTTATATTGAATAATAAAATGTACATATATCAAACCATATAATCGTGTTTTTCTTATCGAATGACAAAACTTATTGAACAACCTGGTACGACTTGGAACTTACTAGGAAGTAATAGCTATAATACGTAAAATCTGTGTTGCGGAAATTCTAAGTTAGAATTGCTGGCTATGCCCCTAAATTAAATTCCATTGATTAAAGAACCTACATTAAAAAAAGAAAGTGCATTATCGTTGGGCAAAACTACGAAAGCTATACAACTGATACTTGAAAATAGATAAATTAAAATTAAAACATAAACGTATATTTGAACCAACACAAATAATTTTTGAATTTTGGGTATTTTTTCCCAACTTCATAGATTGCTTTCAGCGACGAAACAAGAGTCGATGAAAAACTGCCTCAGTTCATAAGAAGATGTGCACCTGAACGTTTTAATGAAGATTAGGTATTAACATTAATAAAATGCGCATCATCTGCATTGGTCTGATCGTGCGTAGCATCAGAAAAACCATATAAGAAAAAGTTTCGTTACTTTACGTTAATGATATGGATCCTGCACATTTATGCATGATAGTGTTCCTGGTTGTAGTACCAAATTTGTTAAATTCACTGAATTTAAATGAAATATTCCAAAATCAGGAAATAATACCAAACAAGAATTAATAGCCAATATTGGGGATGTCAGCAAAACAAATTTATTAAAGCAAAGCATGGTATCACTAATTTAATATTGATAAAATATGGTATCACTAAATATTGATCAAATATTATTGATTTGATTTAGTATTCCAACAAAGTCATAGGTGACGGTGATATTGTGACTAAGGAATGTAGATTTTGCAAACACTGTTCAGTGAATACGTAAAATTTCCCAATGCTAGTAATAGGAAACTCCATGGTGAAAAATTCTAGAACAGAGAAACGTTAAAATAATAGTATTTTCGTGTCTTCCTAGTACATTTAAAAACATTAAATTCAAAATAGTGTTTAAATAAAATCAATTTTGGAATTTTGATAGAGATTTAAACAAGCAAATGTAAGTGATTTAAAATTTAAACATAATTTCTATAGAAGTAAAGTCTATACACGCGGAAAATGTGAATATAGTAGAAGCATTTGAAATAACTTTTTTAAAAAATTTACGACAGTAGCAGTAGTTTTGATAGAATTTTTTATTGTACAGAAGTTAAATTATCAATGAGATTATTTTTCAGAATAATTGCCGGCGATGAAACGCAGTGCATATCACTGATCTATAGTAAGGTAAGAGTTCATACAATGGAATCACGGTACATTTTTTTAGAATACAGAAATACTTAATTCATGCAACATTGTATAGTTATTATTTAAATATTTATATCAAAACAAAGTCAAAAAATTAGTAGCAATAATTTATAAGATTTTATATTTTATGACAATTTTAAGGTGCATAAGAAGCTCGAAAAAGTGATATAAATAACAATTGTTTTTTTTCTTAATCTCTTTTCCAATGACTACTACGTTATTAGTAAACGTGTAAACATTAGTGGAAATTATATTGAAAAATAGAGTTATTTCATCTCCCAATTCCCAAATCAATAGATAATAAACATACAGATTTTTTTTTCATTTTTTCTAATACCTACGGTCGAATATTACCAAATCATAATAATAAATCTTCAGGTGGAATAGTAATTTCCTTCGATCAAATGCATATACACTGTTGTTCACCTTTTTGATTATTCATTTATAGTTTGGCACTTTAGAATACCGTATTAAGGCGTTGTATTTAAATGATACTGTTAGTTAAAACTGTACAGTACCCAGCATGCATCCTCTTTTTAAATAAACATGCTTTTCGTGCATGGTGGCTGTTTCCAAGTTAAAATATTTTACCAAGCCAAAACGATATTAATTTCTTTAGAGTAATAACGTGTTAATCGGAAAAAGTGAAGTAAATTGATTTTACAAATTGTCATTTTTGGGTGGAAGGTATACAGAGCACCCTTTCAAAATGAAAAACAAATATATTATATCTCTAAATTGCGAAAAGTATTAAAAAAACACCGAAATAGTTAAGAAATCTGTTCTACATGACAAACAGCAACTTACCTGACATGGACATCGGTCTCCTGCGGACCACAGTGCTGACCACAGTGCTTGCAAAGTGTTCGACGCTGTTGCGAGGTAACGTGCAATATTTGCTCGCGCTCTCTAAGCTAGACGGTACGTCTACTAAAACACACCAAATCGCAAAGAATAGCATGCATAATCAATTGTTCTAAATCGAACTACCAAGTGCTGTGAACGCACAGCTGTTGTAATAGTATTTGTAAAACCGTTGCAAATTATCAATATTCAATGCAAGCAGTGCAAGTTTCAACCCAAAAATTCAAAATAGGATAAAAAGCAAAGGAAAATTGTGCAAAACTTACCGTCTTGGTGATTAGCATCATCTGTCGGAAATGTAGTTTGACTTCCGTAACCACTGGACGATTCTAAAGAACTTTCGCTGGTGCTGCCATCTTTCTCACCTTCGCCACCAGGACCCTATTTTTTTTATTTTTAGAGAAATCAGTGAAATCTTATTTTGATTCAAAAACTAATGAAATCATTAATATACTTTTTTATGTGGATATATAAAAATTGTTATATTTATGCAATTATTTACATTCAATTTAAAATCATACAATGTGTAGGCACATATTTATAAGGTAACTAAGAAAATATAGAAATTTAAAAGTTAAGATAGTTTATCTAATTGTAATATGTAAATTTCAACCTAAGTGCTTATTATATTCTCGTACAAGATGTTAAAAATACTTAGATATATTATCAATTATAAATATGTGTTTTCCTTTATTTAAGACTATTTTAATATCACCATTTAATTTTTTGTTTAATTTATCTATAATAACTAACAATAAATTCACATTTCTGTGTCAAAAATAAGTTATATCTGCAATAATTTTAAGAAATAAATATTAAAAAATTTTAACTGTAACTAAGTACAAATCCACCCTTTTTTAATAAACAAAGATAATTTTATGAAGAATTGCGAAAATAAAAATTAAATATTTTAGTATAAAGTTATTTATATTTTTAAGTTTTGATTCAATGAAATTTAATTATAAGTTCTGATAAATATTGAAAGTACCAATGCCTGTTGTTGGTACTCTTTTGTTACTCTTAGAGAACACAGTAAAAAATATATAATATCTAATTGGATATTAATCCAGAAATTTTCATCGTCATTTGTAAGTTTCAAAATCTCTAACAAAAGTACGAGTAAAGATTAAGAGGTGGCGCTAGTTAAAACACCAAGGTATAATTTTCGCAATACATTATAAATATCTGTTATTTTAAACTAAGTTTATGCACTATAGTCGTACATTTTTAACAATTTTCGAAAACTATCATATAAACTTGGAGGTAAGTTTAAAACTCACATGCTCAGTTAATATTTTAATTCATTTAGTTAAAATTGAAACAAAAGAGCTATGCTTTTCGTATTTGTGTAAAGGCTTTCTTATGTTTTGGATAATGTGCATTACTTATTTCTAACGCCCCTTTATAAAAATCGGTATTATATACTAATGTACTACAAAATTTGTTTCTACCATTGTAAAAGACTACTGACATTACACGACTTATTAGATGAAGCAGAGAAGGTTGTAAATTAGAACATACCAGAAAATGTTTAGTCACTTTGCCATCTGATAATGTCGACACCGAAAATACAGATGAAGAGGAAAACTTTATCATTAGTAATTTCCCTGGGAGTAAAAGATCAAGAACATCATCATTTATAAAAGGGAATAATAATGATTACGAAATCAAAATGTGGAAAATAAATTATTCGTAGAAAATCAAAGATAATGATTCAGATTGGAGTTCTGCGAATTAAGAAATTTTCTTTAAATTTTTTGATGATGAAGTAATTGCAATGTGTACATGATATACAAATAACTATCGATGTCGTCTCACATAATCTTGTAGCTAATATAAAGCCCGATGAAATTCGGCGTTTCTTAGAAATATTATTGCTTAGCGAATATGTTGACGTTTCAAGACTTTTATGTATTGTCGGGACTCGTCCAATTCAAAAAATAATCATTTACCGTATATAACGCAAAATTTGCTCTCTATAATTATCTGATAGTAATGACCTTCAAGTCTCCGACAAATTTGGCAAAATAAGACCAATAATATTTTAAATAAAAGATTTATGGATTTGGCCCCAGAAGAAAAAACGCATTAGGTATACGAGACGATAGTCGACAAGGAACAAAGCAATTTATTGGAAGAAAACTTATTAGGTGGGGATATATACTTTGGGTACGATAAAATCGATTTGGTAATATAGAATGGTTCCAGCCTTATCAAGAAACAAGCATAGTTTTGACAATAAAATATATAATATAATTTTGGGATTGAGTACAAGTGTTGTGCTAACATTTGTGGATGAACTTTTCGAAAAGAATTCAACTTTCGACTATTTCGACAATTTTTGTACTTTTCATCTCTTAGAAAGACTCAAATTAAGGTAAATTAAAGCAACAGGAACTATAACAGAGAATAGAGTCGATATAAGGTAATTGATTCTAAGCAAATGAAGATGTAAGAACGGGGTTATATGGAGTATAGTTTCCCTGAAGCTAATGATATTATTTCATGCGAACCGCACAATAATAATATAGGAAATATAGTAACCAACTGTAATAAATCGTTTGCAACATTCTCCGTCAGAAGATATTTTCGCAAAAAGAGAAGAAAATTATTTACGTGCAACAACCCAACATTATAAAAAAGTATAACATAATTGGTGGTGGTATCGATAGAGCTGATGAAAACATTAGTTTATACAGAGCATTGATACGAGACAAGAACGGTACTTTTCATTAATAAATTACATTCTTGGTATGGGCAAATAAAAGTTTCGCAACTTTATCGTTGTAATGGTAGTAAATTGGATCATTTGCTTTTCAAAAAACATTTGCGCTTGGAATAATTGAAACTTTTAAAAATAATGCTTAATAGAGGTCCTAGTAGATTTTCTGAAAACCTACACCATAACTTCAAATACGATGGAATAGACCAGCTCATAAAATATCAAGAAAGTCGAACCTGATGTGGAAGTTGACACAAAAAAAATAGAAATAGATACCAATAGCCCTTCTAAAGGACAGAAGCTTTTCTTCGACATTGCGAAAAGAAACATTAAAGCGGACCTGAGAAAGTGGAGTGAAAATAATTTCCGGAGAAGATGGAAATAAAAGACATGCAAAACAGTTCCTTCGAGAACAGTTGCCCAAATTTACTCCGTTTTAGTGAGTAAGAACAGAGAGTCTATTAGCATTATAGCGGGTCTATTAGGGTCTTGTAAACTCAACAAATATATGAATAATATGAACTTGACATAAGGAACCATATCTACATATCTACATCAGAGTCTATATTGTCAAGAAACCGCGATCCACATACTATGTCAATGTGAGAGCTTAGTAAAAAATGTTGTTTCTATAAAAGCAAAATTCTATGTAGAAGAATTGCTGCCTAAACTGCTAGATCTAATTAAAAGAACGAATCAAAAAAGTATATACTTTAATGAGATATGAGGACCATAGCAGGTCTAGAAAGGTCATAGTGAAATAGACTCTATTATCCAAACGTTATTTAATTTAAGCTTTTACGAAGAAATCCAAATTAAATTTAATCAATCTGTTTCTAAATTTTATTCGAACACAATAAAATTAATATAAAGAAATTTTTTTATAAAATGTTTGTTTTTTATTATATTGTTTGATGATAGTTACTACATTAAAGGAGGAAATGAAAATTAAGAAAATTTTACAGTCAATAGCGCATTATCATTTTTGTTTAAGATTATGCTTAAGTTTGTATTGCTGTCCTCTTTATTTTATTTGCATTATAAATGTTCTAGCTTTTTCTTCAATTTTTGATTACTTCTAAATCACCTGCTTGATTTTGTAAGAGCGGAATGCTCACCTTTTCTACTGGCGTAGGCACTGGCGTAATGAAATCGGCTGGAGGTGGTGGTAGATTTAGTTCCTGAGCTTTACTAGCGGCCATGCTGGCCAGTTCATGCATATTCACATACGTCGGCTGTGGAATTGCTGCAAGCAAATCAGTACAGTGTTTTATGTGAAATGTGTACGTGTTTTATATATATATTACATAATCTATTGTTAAAACGTGGTGTAGCTGGTGATTTGTACAAATTTGCATAAAAAATAAAATAAAATATATTTACACAATGCTTAAGCAGAAAAGCTGTTACGATATAAAATGGAAGAGCTATATATATACTTTTAAATTTATTTAATATTACTTGTATCCTTTATTTCATTGGTTCGTCGTTATTTAAATAAATACATTAAAAGGAAGAGTTAGAAACAGTTATAAAATACCTACCGAATTGTACAGTACCGTGATAACTCAGTTATTTACATAAACATAATCACGGAATGTGGAAAAAATAATTCAAAAATGAATCAGACAACTTTGAAACAAACATAGACTAAGCTAATGTCAAAGACACGCGCAAAAAACACGAAACTGATGAAAATAATGGAAGACATTGCATCAATCATTAGACAGTTGAATTTGACGAAGCCTGTGGTTGATTAAATCATTAGACAGTCTGCGGATATCACTAAATGAAGGTAGAGAATAAAACAAGAATAGGAAGAATGTATTAAACAAATAACATACCTTGGCAAATATTTGCTTTAATGAAAGGAATGACTTTAGAAATGATTAAATAAAAGGTGTGTTAATAACTGATATGAAATGAAATGGTAATACATTCCTACTGCTTCTTCTTCTTTTACAAAACACTATTATTAAACGCATATGCAATTGCATATGTACGTAATTGTGTATACACTCATGCGTATATACACAATTACGTACATTCCACGATGTGAATTAATGAACGCTTGTAATTTTCTGATTATTATATCGTTATAATTATAGCATAAATTAATGAAAATTTTTGTCATTCGGTGAGGAATCGAATTCCAGTTGTACGCTTGTCGGGTGGATGCTATACCATTGAGTTACTAAGGATATTGAGATTCGATTCTTTAATTACGCAAGAATTATTTATGAGATCTTTAATTACGTTATTATGGAAAAAAGTTGTTTCTATAATGAGATTTATGGAGTAAGTAAAGAATTGTATTTCACAGTTCTTGGCTGCTTGATGATAAAACAACCGCCTCGCAAGCGAACGATTGAGGCTCGATTCCTGACCGAGCGGCAAAATTTTTCATTAATTTGTGGTATAATTATAATGACATAATAAGCATAAAGTTAGTTATCACGGTTATTATTTACAGAAATTTCCAAAACCGATACATGCTTTCAATTTCAATTGTTCAACTTATATATAAACAATGACCATTCTCAGTTGTTGTAAACCTACTACAAAACGATTATCAAAACTTAGATTAGCACTTTCATCCAATTTCACAAAACTCAATTGATTTTTTTGATTATGTGTGTTTTTAATATTTATTTAATTATAATTTATTGCATATATTTATTATTTCTATTGTATATACCACACCCATAAAATTAGTTTGAGACTTCAAAGCAACAAATAATATTAGTAGAATAAATGTGGAAAAATACGAATATGGGTCAACAATTCGACTCTTGAATAAATAATAATAATAATAAAAATAAACAAGAAAATTTGTGTCAATAATATAGAAATATTTTACTGTCAATTTGAAATTTAAACCGATTCCAGTATAATTTGAAGGTTGTGTATTTTAACTCGTTGAAAATGTATTACACAATGTCCAAGTCTTACAAATAATCAGAGGCCAAACTCCATCAAAGCTTTAAAAAACAGAAGCGATGTAAGTTATTGTCTAAAATTTTTACACAACACTTTTAGGTTCACGTACATACATAGGCATATATGTAGTTCATACATATATGTATATTAGTTATTTTTCGTTTCTAAATTATTCCAGGGATATTAACTTGAAATTCAGGCTAGAATTCCTGTATGTTCACACAATACATACATACTGTGGAAAATACGCTCTAGTTTCCACAAAAACCAATCGTGGCATAGAAAATTGTAAAATATTGCAAATTTTTTCTGTTACTCCTGACGATTAATTAATGCATATTGTTTATTGCACAACAGCTCGAGCTGAGAGTGTACTGAAACAGGTTTGTATATTTTTACAATATCATATACAAAAATGCGTATATTCTTTGTATTAATTACATAAATTAAAACGATAAAGCAAAATTTTAAGAATTATTGAACAATATCGGTAAGCATTACAAACAATACTGCGTATTTACATAAGAGAGATTAGCAAATTTATTTATTATTATTTAAAAGTATTATAGAATTTAAATGAAATAAATATACACAATATTCAATTTATTATTCTAAATTCAGTGCGTAATAGATGTATTCAGTCTGTATGATTTTGCTTAATTTATTTAGTCATGTAAAAGTCGCTGTTATAGTTTGAAAGAAATTTTGCTTTTTATAGATCACAACGTATATCTGGTTGTAACATTATTTTCATAAAATACATGTTTTGAAAATAATTAAACTGTTTTAAATACTAACGGATGCATAAAGCCTGGAAATGCCGTATTTCTTAGTTTCGCATTAATTTTTGGAATATTTAGAACATTTGCTCACATTTATTTTGTATGTAATTATTTATAATAAACTTTGCCCTGAATCTTTTAGCTTTATTCGTCTTTTAATGAAAAAGAAAGGAATATATATATATATATATATATATATATATATATATATATACATAATTTTTGAATATTTATGATTTATATAATTTATGTCTTTTAATGATATATATATATATATATATATTCTTGTTTGTGTGTATGTATGTATGTGTACATATATATGTAGCACTGTGTAAAATAATAGCAGTGCATTCAAAAAGTTAAAAAGTAAATCACAATATAATCACTAAAGGTTCATATATAAATAACCCCTTTCCACATTAATTTACGTATTCTGAATACGTATTTCGACAACTAAGTTGTCATCATCATCAGATAATTAAACAGTGTCGCACCTGGAAAACTACGGTAAAATACCCGTACGAAAACAAATTCCGCACATGGTCTGTACCGTTGAAAGCCAAACTAAGCTAAAAGACAACAGAAAAAAGAAAGAAAGGGAAGACAAATCATTTAAGAGACCGAAGAGACATGAGTTATGGTTGGGTCCCAGGTCAGTGTTTAACACATGGCCTTTATTCTTGAAAATGTACATGCTTTCATATGTATCTAATTCGAATTTATTCAAGGGATTAAAAATTGTAAATTAGATACCATATGTCTGTCACCTCAAGGCAATCGGGACAAGCAGTTTGTATGTTTATCTTTTTACCGTTGGACCAAAAATTTAAATTGAGTTTTTAAAGAGCGCGGTTTTCAAGTCACATTTCGGTCCACTAACTCCATCAAATCCCTTTTGGGAAATGCAAACGACAAAGTCGAGTACAACAAAAAATCGGGAATATACGGAATTAAATGTCTAGATTGCAGTAAACAATACATCGGCCAAACAAAACGATCGATAGAAACCCGGTATAAGGAACATATTGCGCACATAAAATTCAATAGGCCAGAAAAATCCGATTTAGCAAAACACGTGTTGGAAAGTAATCGTAGTGTTAACGCGGATTGTTTGCATTTGATAAAGAACGTGTGTAATTATCGCGAATTAGATACGTATGAAAGCATGTAGATTTTGAAGAATAAAAGTCATATGTTGAACACTGACCAACCATAACTCATGTCTCTTCGGTCTCTTAAATGACAGACAAAGCAGAATGCAATAAATCGCATGTAGGTATTTGTCGTTCCTTCTTTCTTTTTTCTGTTGCCTGTTATCTTAGTTTGTAACACAATCTTTTAAAAATTATGTGAAACAAATATACAGTGTGCGTTTTGGCTTTCAACAGTAAAGACCATGTACGGAATTTGTTTTCGTACGGGCATTTTTGCCGTAGTTTTCCAGGTGCGACACTGTTTAATTATTTGCTGATGATGACAACTTAGTTGTCGAAATACATACACAGAATACGAAAATTAATGTGGAAAGGGGTTATATATCAACCTTCACTGATTAAGTTAATCAACCACAGGCTCCATCAAAATTGCCTTAAATCACAACACATTATAAACTCTATTTATAGTTATACTTAATTTATTAGGTAAAATATAATCTATATGTTCATTGTACAGCAAAATAATAATAATTTTAGAAATAAGTACATATAACATATACATATTTCTGGTGCGAAAGCTTAAATATTCTCTAGTAAAGTGCAATCTTTGCAACAAAGGCACTTTTCGTGGATTTTTGGCAACCAATTTATCCTCTATTAAACGTCTTAGAATAGTGGGTAGGTGTGAAATGGAAAATCCAAAGTTTGTTTTATTTGAGTCGAAGTTGTGATTGATCAAACCTTTATCTCTATTAAATGTTTTTCTCTTTGCTCCTCTTCGTTAAAGTTTTGCGTGATATTTTATTGCGTTAGTAACCATTTTTACTGAGACTGTTAACGTATTTTGAATAAATTTGTACGTTTTCCCTGTTGTTCTTAATTTTGGAATTAATTCACAATTTTCAGATGTGCAGTGTTCGACTCATGTTATTGCGTAATTCTAAATAAAATACACAAATAATTTAATAAAACTCAACCCTATACCCGATATTTTCTACACAGCACTACTATTATTTTGCACAATAACAAAATCTAATGTTTTAAGAAAAGAGGTAATTCCTCGGATTTTAGACTAATCTTGGTAAAATATAGTTCTTTATGTCAGTTCGTCATCTCGTATTATATAATGGGTATTTTTCAGCTACATGAGAACTATCGATATCGATAATTATGACAGCTGATAATGTCAAACTGTGTTGACATTTCTGTTCAGTAAGGTTTGTCAAGTCATCATGAATCATTTAACGCCAAAACAACGCTTTCAAATTGTGGAAATTTACTTCAAAAAAATAAATCTGTTCGCGAAGTTCATAGAGCACTTCGTCCATTTTACGGTCAACATAATCGGCCTAGTGAGCAAGCAATTCGTGCAGTTATTGATCTTTTTCGCAGTAATTTTACTCTTTTCGATTAAAAACCATCAACAAGTCAAAGAAATGTGCGTACCGAAGAGAATATTGCTGCTGTAGCGCGAAGTATTGAAGAAGATACCGAAATGTCGATTCGTCGTCGTTCTCAACTTGTTGGCCTTTGTCCTTCGATTACATGGAAAATTTTACGTAAAGATCTTGGCTTATAAAATGCCTATAAGATACAGCTCGTGCAAGAATTAAAGCCAAACGACCATCGTTTGCGTCGCATTTTTGCTGATTGGGCACATTTGAAACTGGCCGAAGATTTGGCATTTTTATCAAAGAATTGTGTTTAGTGATGAAGCTCATTCTCCATACAGCCCGCTTAAGAATCGATTTATTGCAAAATCAATTTGGTGACAACTTTATTTCCAGAAGTGGTCCTGTTCACTGGCCCCCTTGTTCGTACGATGGATTACTTTTTATGGGGCTACGTTAAGTCGTTGGTTTATGCCGACAAACCAGCAACTCTTGAAGCATTGGAAGCCAATATTCAAGTCACCATTGACGCCATAGGGCCAGATTTATTGGAAAAAGTAGTCAAAAATTGAACTGATCGAATGGACCATGTAACTCGTAGCCGCGGCGGACATATGCCGGAAATCATATTTAAAAAATAAATGAAATGAAATTATCTACCAGATTATAATAAAAAAAATTTCATTCCAACAATATTTCTGTCTTGTATTATCATTTTAGTTTCTCAAACTCTTAAAAAAACACCCGATAAATGCAAGCGTATGTATGTATGTACATACATACATATATTATATATAAACACATAAACACACGCACACACACACACACACACACACATATATACATATATATATATGTATGTATCTCAAAATATATCATTAATATTTCTTTATCGATATATCCCAATGTTTATTGCATACTTAAAAGAAGTTTAAGTTACAATTATAATCATTTATGAAAGTACTACCTATCATTCCGTTACCAAAATGTAATAGCAGGAGAAATGTGGAGTTTTAAATGCCGCGGGCTTAGTTATATTAATCGTAATTACATAGTATACATCAATGCACTGCTCAATATAGGCAGGAAAAATAAAAACCCCTTTTAAGTATGCAACTAACGTAATTTTATTTAAGGAGAACCCTTCATAATGTTTCCACTTAGGGGATAATCGACTATTGAAATAAATAGTTCAAACAATATTTCCAAATTGATTTCTTTCAAAAACACAGAGATTTTACATTTTCCAAAATTTGGTAATCAATCTTCTTGCATTACTTATTGTTATTTGTATTATTATGAGTCTATCAAGTAAGAAAGGAAGCGGCATAATTAAAATGTGGAATGCCTTAGAAGTAACATTTTGAAAAAGAAACAGGCACCGGATATGTTTACTCACGACTAGAGCATTTCTTGCTATTCTTGGTGGTGGGTGTTAAGAAATGTGTGCCCAGTTAATTCACAAATTATATTTAGTACATCGCGCAAGCTCGGTGGGAACAGTTGTAGTATTCATTATATTGCTGTTTTCGTGTATAGCGTAATAATATTGAAAGTTTGTTATAATGTTACAATTAGTAGAAAATGCAACGTAAGGAAGTTCATAAAATAATTTTCAGACGATAGCGCATAAGTAATATGAACAATCTGCGATAAATCTTTCTTTTTGTGGGACAAAAAAGTGGCGCAAATGCTTGTAATAACTATTTTTTGATTAAATTTTAATTTAACGAGACTGCGCCCCTTCCATCGTGCCCGGCTGCAATTGAAATATCATTGACCTTGATACCTCCCAAGCAACAACCCGTAGCTGTATCCCTGTCTGCTTTAATTTACTTTCAAGCTGTAATTGTAGAGGCGACTGTTACTTTGTAGTGCCGTGATCATGGTTGACTTAAAAATCGAGCAGCGAATTAACTTGAAATTCCTTGTCGAATTAAAAAAATCGACAACAGAATGTATACAAATGAGGTGTTTGGTGATAATGTTATGTCACGTGGGCGAGAGAAAAGCACTAATGAACAATACGAAATTGAAGTCAATGTTGATCGTTTTTTCGACATCAGGGGTGTTGTCGTGACTGACTCGGCGCCTGGGGGGTCAAATCGTTAGTCAGAAATACTACAAAGAAGTCCTAATCAAGCTAAGGGAAAGAGTAAGGCAGAAAAGAACGGATTTGTGGAAGAACGACTCGTAAATTCTGCACCAGGACAACCCATCAGCTCACAATGCCCTATCTGTGAAACAGTTTTTAGTGAACAAGCATATTGCTGTGCTTGCTCCGTATTCGCCAGATCTCGCACCATATGACTTCTATTTGTTCCGAAAAGTGAAAAGTGCATTAAAAGGAACGTATTTGCAGTCTATTCAACATGTAAAAGTAAAAACGGCAGAGTTGTTGATGGGCCTGACAACTGATTAATTACAGCATTGTTTTGAACAATGGAAGACACGTATACAGCGGTGTATAGATAAAGGAGGAGAGCATGATGAAGGGGATAAAAGTTAAATATAAGTTTATTTGTAACAAATAACTTTTCTCATACCAGTCTCGTTACTTAATTGCCACACCTTGTACGTGTAACGTATATACTTTATGTTTTATATCTTGTAGCAGAAACTATTATCTAGAGGTAAATGACATAGTTGCTCGAACAAAAGCGATTTACCTTAAATCTTCCAAACAATTTTAAGAATTTGATGGACAGTGGTGAAAGCATATGCATATACGTTCTATGCGCTTACTTATAAAATAGAAGAGTGCATTCAAAAAACTCTTATTAGGTGAAATTCTTATAAAGAAAATTAAGCAACAAACAGCGTGATCTCGTTTGGAACAATGCAGTTTATATCAACAAAGGGTCTTTTTGGAAAAACTATACCATTAATCGTGCTTGATCAATCCCAACTAATAAAATTATTATGAGAATGCTTAAACTACCGTAAAGTTACATGTTCAGGGTTGCATCTTCAAACAAGCATTTTACAGCATTCATATAGAATGTAGTCGTAGAAAAACTGGTAAAAATAAACGCAAATCATTGCTATTTTATAAAAATAGTTTGGAGGAAATAATTGGCAATGGATTATCTAAGAGCATATAATCCAAAGTGTGGATGTCGGTTGAATGCACAGCGAAAAGCTGAAAATTGCACCGATCTGATATCCTGGTTCGGATTCTAGAAAATGTTTGGCAGTGTGTGAAGCATAAAATTCCAAGAATGAAACTGACGATAACCATTTTAATAATAAATCGTTTTCAAATTATAGTTATCGCAGTCTTGCTTAACAGACTGTAGTATACGATTTTAAAGTATGGTAAGTTCTTATCTACAATATGTTTGATATTTAAACATTTGTTATAACTCTTGCATTTTTGATTGTGAATGATGAAGGAAAAGTTTTAAAATAATTTTACTAGATATAATTTATAAAATTATTTCGATAATTGAAAATCTTATATATGAAGACCCTTCGCAGGAATTCAAAAAGTTATTTTTATTCATGCTGGGAGGCATTGGTAAATTAGACAAAGGTTTCTAAAATGCGTATTTTCAAAAGTTTTTTGTCTAAAAACAACGCAAAAACAGAAATCTTGATAATGGAAATAAACAGTAATTCTGAGTGAAGGTATGCCATCCCAACAATAGAACTTCATTGGTTTCATTTATTAGGGGAAAAGTATTTGGATTTTTTATTTAATAGTTGACTCCAGCACGGTATCTTAGCGTCTGAATGAAGGAGATGCAAAATTGCCTTATATTTTTGCATCGATAAGACGATGCGTTATTACATTACTTATTAATGTGCATTATCTGAATTAATTCAACTAAATTTTGATCAAAGATTCTTTAAACGGAATTTTGATAAGTTTTCATCAAAAACAAAATATATGCTTAGTAAATAACGAACAACGTAGTAAATTTTTGCTATAAAATTCGCGAAAAAAAATTAAAATTTTATTATCTCATTTTTCATCATTAAAAAGAATATTTCTAGGTAAAAAACAATATTTTTATGAAACATAATTAAAAAATAATAGAAAAAAAGATTTTTTTATGAAATAATTATATGGTGTTCTGATATTTTTATCAAAAGTTAATGCGAAGAAGGATTTCTACGCTTTATGAATCTATTAACTGGAAGTAGTATTTGCATAGCGAAATACAAACAGACATACTAAAATTAATTTCTTCGATACTTCTTTAATTGTATATGTGTATAAAATATGAGCTCGTTAAAAAGCAAAATGCTGATGAAAAAATGGTAGTGAGCTGACCTTTGGTGATATGAGGTGGTAAAGAAGTAGGCTTGACCAGCTTATGAGCATCAGTGTTGGGGGGTAGGACACGCACGGAACCCGCAACGGGTTTAACGGTTCCCCCGCCTCCGCAAACGCCCGCAGGCCTCTCCAAGGAAGAACATCTCGTGGGTAGAGGCGGTTTAGCTTGCGTTGCGGCTAACGTCGTCGACGATTTGAAACTCACTCCCGGACTTCTGGGGGGAACCGTGTTGGCAGTGGCAGCGCTGTTGGCGTCAGTGACGGGTGTCACTGGGCTGGCGGGTTGCGATAAGCTGTGCTCTGGGGCTTGGAATGTGTACACTGTTAATGGTGGTCTTTGATGGCCTTTCTCGTACGCTAAAAGAGAACCCATCCAGAACGGTTCAAAATTTAAGTAGATATAAATTTAGCTCCGGATTGTTGGATTTTACGAAACGACCACAAGATCACAAAACAGGCAACAAGCTTGCTAATGATTACAAAAAACACATGCATCTAAATACATATATAAAAAATAAACATAAATATGAAATAACCCACAAAATTAAGTTTTTGTATTTCCATGAATGACTTCGATACTAAATTTATTTGGATCCTTTCCATTATAGGTAATAAATAAATTTTATAGTTAACGACAATTACTTTAATACCTAATATACCTAATGAAAAGAAACGGTAACTTTCTCGTAAAAGCAACTGTATACATATGCATAAAGACATGTATTTCAAAACGTTCAAAGTTCAATTATTTAAGAGTAAATATCCAGACGTTATTAACACCATTTTATTTTATTATAAGGTTTAAATGGTGAATTAATCTTAGCTGTCATGCAATTGGTAAACTCTAAATTTATTATTAAATTAAAATGTTATGACAAAAATTGACATCTGATAACATTTTAATCGGAAAGCGGGTTAAAAATTTCTTAAGGTTAATTACTATAGCAAATATTTACAAAATAATATAACACATTCAATATCTAAAAATACAATTTTTATTAAATAATATATACATACATGCACATGTTATTATTAATATCTGTATACATAGGATTTTCTATACACAGTGAATTTATTTTCCAAATTGTTTGTAACAGAACACATGTCATTAATAGAGCGGTCTGTTTTTTCGGCGCGACAGGATAGGATCCAATGTTTTAAGTGCGTCAGTGCCTATGTATGTACCAAATAATGAGCATAGCGATCAGCCTTGGATGAGTCACCGTAAATATTCGGTATATATATATGTATGTATGTATGTATGTATGTATGTATGTATGTATATATATATATGTATGTATGTATATATATATATATATATATATATATATATATATATACTACGAATCTGATGCGCAGAAAATGCGACTGCTGTAGTCATTAATGAAGCTACGATTTTTTGAATGAAAGTAGAATAAAACTCCTTCAAACGGGCTACTCCTCTAAAGCGAACATCTGTATAAACGACAATAATTTTTCGGAAAGTTTCAGCATATGTTATTTTATATTGTCTATCACTTTCTAAGACTATCATCGTCCTTAAGCGCGATTGAACTGCAACACCTACTAATCGATCGAAATTGCCAAGTTTGGTATTTTACTAAATTCTAAATGGACATAGTAATAGTAGTAATACTTTTTAAGTATCAGCTTTATTGTAGGCCATCAAATTAGAATCCACAGGACTGGAATATTTGGAGATGTAAAATCTTTTAATTAATTATTGCTATTATTATTTTATTCTAGTATGTCAATTGCATCGAAAGTAGTATATTGTATTGCTACTTGTATTATCAATTACGGATATGATTAGTTTCTGAATATTATCTTGAATTTCGTTACTTGCCACATTTCTTCCACAAATGACAAATGTACATAGTACAATAATAATGGCAAATAAGAATGTTAATTAACCATATATCTTTCTTTACATATATTAGTATAACTTAGTATAAGTATATGCGTTGTCTATTAAAGTCGACATAGTAGAAACTTTGAAATGGTATTGCCCATTCTAACATAATGTTTTAATCAATACCCATTTCTATAGAATCGATCGTGCAATGATACGAATATGATCTTAAGATTGTTACACCAAATCTCATCGTGATATCTTCAACTTTGTATTTATTAAATTGGGCAGATAAATACAACAAATAACTTATGACTACAAGAAACCAACCAGAGTGAATGATATAGCTAATTGCACTTTACTCAAATTGTTAAACAGAATTCGAATTTAGTTCGCAATATTTCAAAGCAATACAGGCTCTTGTGAAACGGTATATTTATCTTTTTCTATTTAGAATTAACGTAGATAACTCTTTCATTAACTAACCTGCCATGTTTAGTGAATGAAAAGGTCGCATACGTTAATTCTAACTAGAAAAAGATCAATATATGGTTTCATAATAGCCTGTATTATTTTGAATAGGAGCGCAGCAAAGTTAGCACTGCTAAAGTTGAGTTAGTAGCACGCGTTTTGGTGGGTACAAGGGGTTTAGCAGGTAATAAATATGAAATGAATATAAACACAAAGTAAAGATTTGTTAAATATTTGTAATGTCATACTGCTATTAGTTCTGCATTTGAAAATATTCGGTTAACTACGAGGGAGCGTTTTTATATTCGCGGAATGAGCGGGTTGTAGAGGGGTGAGTAGTCGCATTGGGGGCGTGGCCTGTGCAGCGACTCATGATTAGTATAAATACGAAGTTTCATTGTTATTAGACAGTTAGTCTTTGAGCTATCGTCAACCAAGTAACATAATCAGGAGTGAAAAGTGAAATATGGAAAAAATCGAATATCGTGCCGTTATAAAATTCCTTACCAGGCAAGGAAAATCAGTCGCGACCATAATGAATGAGATGTCATTGGTTTACGGCGACTCTTGTCCAGGAAAAACCATGGTGTACAAGTGGCATAGTTTATTTAAACAAGGAAGGGAATCCCTTGAAGACGACCCGAGGCCGGGCAGGAGCATTGAGGTGACCACGCCAGCACTTATCCAAAAAGTTGAACAAATTGTACTCGAAGATGCTCGACTAAAGAAGAAAAAACTCGCAGAAATGGTTGGAGTATCCGATACAACAATTTTTAAAATCCTACACGATCATCTCGGCATGTCTAAGGTCAGCGCAAGATGGGTGCCGAGAATGCTCACGCCGCCGCAAAAACAACAGCGCGTAGAGTGTTCGCGTGCATTTTTGGACCTCTGTAATGAAGACAAGGATGGTGTATTGCGTGGAATTCTTACTGGAGACGAAACTTGGGTTCATCATTATGAACCTGAGTCCAAACAAGACTCCATGCAGTGGCATAAAAAGGGCACAGCACCTCCCAAGAAATTTAAAGTGTCACAATCAGCTGGGAAACTCATGGCAACGGTATTTTGGGACTCGGAAGGAATATTGTTGATTGATTATAAAGATAAAGGTGTTTCTATAACCGGAGAATATTACGCTTCAATATTAGAGCGACTAAAAGAAGCCATTAAAGAGAAAAGACGGGGAAAATTGACAAAAGGTGTTCTGCTTTTGCACGACGACGCGCCCGTCCACAAGAGCCGCGTTGCGTTGTGAATCACCCACCCTACAGCCCAGACCTGGCCCCGAGTGATTATTACCTGTTTCCGAAAATGAAAAAAGAGCTGCGGGGTAAAAAATTTACTGCCGATGATGAAGTTAAGGAGGCAGTTTCCGCGTATTTTGCAGATAAACTGAAATCATTTTTTTATGAGGGTATAAATAAATTAATTGAAAGATGTGAAAAATGTATCCGTCTTGCAGGTGAATATATTGAAAAAGAAAAATAATTTGTTTTTTTTATTTCCACCCCTTGTCCCCCATTCCGCGAATATAAAAACGCTCCCTCGTATATACGGTACGCTTTCGGAAATACAGAAAAGTGTAATGTGTAAATTACAAATTAATATCGATCATATACTACTGTGGGCAAAAAATAGTAAGACTTTTTAATTTAAATTTCGCGCAGTCAGTGATATCTGTGCCAAATGTCATATCAAAATAATCATTAGTGTTTAGTATACGCTTGTCTTTCTGAAGTACAAAAAGTGCATTCGGCGATTTTTACAATGAGTGAAATTATTCAACAAAGAACTTCCATTAAATTTTGTCTACGGAATCAAATTTCTGGTGCCGAAACGTTCAGAATGTTGCAAAAGGCCTTCGGTGATAATTGTTTGTCGCGAGCAAGTGTTTTTGATTGGTACAAATTATTCAAAGAGGGTCGAGAACGCGTTGATGACGAACCACGTCCAGGACGGCCATCAACATCAACTGATGATCAACACGTCAATAGAATCAAGGAATTGGTGCTTGAGAATCGACGATTAACACTCAGAGACCTTACTGGCATCGTTGGAATATCGGAAGGATCAGTGGAAACCATTTTGAAAGATCATTTGGGCCTAAGAAAAGTGAAAGCACGATTTGTTCCAAAATCACTCAATTTTTTCGAAAAACAGCGTCGCGTTGACGTCTGTGAAACAATGCTTTCCGACTATCAAGACAAAATGAAAGGCATCATAACTGCAGATGAGACAGACGATCAATCGGCCGAATATCGTATCAAAGGTGAGCCGAAGCCCAAAAAACCACGTCAAAGCAAGTAAGAAATCAAGGTTATGTTGACAGTTTTCTTCGATTGTCGAGGTGTGGTGCACTCCGAATTCCTTCCAACCGGCCAAACTGTCAACAAAGAATACTATTTGAGTGTTATGCGTCGTTTGCGCAATGCTATTCGTAAAAAGAGGCCAGAATTATGGGCCGACAACTCTTGGTTTTTGCACCACGATAATGCACCGTCGCATACTGCATTAATTCTTCGTGAGTTTTTTGGCCAAATTTTCAATCAATATCGTGCCACAACCACCGTATTCGCCTGATTTAGCTCCGTGTGACTTCTGGCTATTCAGCAAACTCAAACTCCGGGAGAACCGTTTTAAGTCAATTGAAGACATTAGACGTGAATCGCTACGCGCATTGAAGGCTATTCCTGAAATTGAATTTAACAACTGTTTCGAGAATTGGAAGAAACGTTGGCACAAGTGTATTCGGGGGGGGGATTACTTTGAGGGGGACGAAATAGATTTGGAAGAATAAATTAAGAATTTAAAAATTATGAACAAAGTCTTACTATTTTTTGCCCACAGTAGTATAAACAAAGAAAATTGAAAGTTATTGTTTTCGAAATACCATGTAGTAGAATCTATTAGAAAGTGTTATCCAGAGGAAAATGAATTATTAGCTCAAACAAGTGCCGTATTTATTAAATCGCTTAAATGAATTTCCCAGTGTCCCGACATCTCTCAGTCACCAAAGAAAGTTCTGCCAAGTTCAACATTTCAACAAATAAAGAATTTAATTTGACAATTTAATCTTCAAGAAGCATGCACTATTAAAGAAAGTTAGCAAAAATTTCAAGATACTGGAAATTTTTACAGATTCTATTCACGATAATTATAAGGAATAATGAAGGCACAGAAAAATTACAAAATCTTTTATTGTTGTTGTTGAAGTCATTCAGTTTAATGTTTGGCGAAAGGGTAAGTATTTCAGAACATTTTGTATAAATATACACTATTACTTATTGATTATTTACTCTAATGCGGACGACCCTGATACCCCGACCGACTTGGCAGCTCGAATAATCATACATCTACGTCAATTTTTATTTTTCTCTATATTAGAGGATAATATTTTTATATAAATTATATAATAAATTATGATATATTGTCAGAGGATAGATTTTTATTAGGTAATGGCAACTTGGTACTTCAAAATGCTTTCTAATCATGTATAATTCTTCGTTTTCTTTGAAAAAGCTTACATGTTTTTGTGACAGATTATTATATAAAAATTTAAGTGCACTATGAAAAATACTGGAAAAGCAGATACAACAAAGCAACACGAATGTAAGGGCAATCTGCAATGTAACAAATATAAACAAATGGAATACAAAAGAGATTATGGAATACACGCCTATTCAAAGTGAATGAAGTTTGCCAACAAAATTTTAAGAAAGAAGATGAAAAATATGTTCTTTCATTTATTTTCTTACATTAACAATTTACAATTTGATAAAATAAAAGCTTAATTACATTGCTAGTAAATCTGAATTATAAAATTCCCTGTTTCAGTATAAAATAGATTCACAGTGTACAAAAAACATTGCTTTAATCACAAGTTGTTCTGAATAGGAAATAATTTGTTTTACAGCTATAGATATAGTAACTATATGTATACACATCTGAACTACTGATTAACAAGAAGAGAAGGTGATGTAACTAAATAGCATTTGTTGTTTGTTTAAGTGCACACTACTTTATTTGAAGCGGTCAATCAATAATTGTCGGTTTACCTGAGGAAATGGTGTGCGGTCTATCACTAATGATGGCATTCGCGGCCCTTTCAAATTGTACGGTTTCCTGCAAATTAGGCCAGGTAGCAGTGGTATTTGGCAGGGTCGTTGCGGGAAACGGTGTACATGGAGTGCTCGAATTACTGCTATTATTGCTATGTTCCGACATATTGGAGACCTAAAAATAAGAAATAAGTACATACAAAAATACTGAGAAGTTGTATTTAATGAAAAAATAGATTGAATATACGTCTTCACAACAATTTAAAATAGCAAAATAAAATTTGATATATGTATGTATATTAATGATTTCTCCTAAAATATAGTCATTTAAAATGCTCGAAAACAGGAAATTTTGAATGGTTTCTGATCGACTTGGATTAAGTTTCTACGAATACTACATTATTATTATATTATTGTAACTTGTAAAACTGCTTGTAAATGATTCCTTATAGCTATATACCGATTGAACCGGCCCCAGTTTGGCTATAGCGTATTCAATGTAGTATAACAGACATACTGATTGTTATATTATGAAAAAAAATTAATTTAAAGACTGGCATATGAAGCATACAAAATTCATGAAATTTAAGATCACTGTACATAAGATGAATTTTTAAACAATCATGAGTTTTATATATGCTGAATATATGAATATAACAAAGGATACATATACTTCTAACTAATGTAAAAATATATATTTTTGTGTCGATATAAAATAAAACCTTACATTATCTGAGAGTATTGATAACCATTGTGCACATGGAATAAGTAATAATTCTTGTTAAATTATTTACAATAGATATTAAACCTAAAATAATATAAGCTTCAATTAATACAAGTTGAATAGACATAGAATAGAGGAGAGGTATGAATCGGAAAGAAATGTGAAAAGATTTTGGACAATACAACAAATTTGAATATAAGTACAGTAAGAATAGTTAAAAGTTGTCAATTTAATAAAAAAAAATATTTAGGGTTAATACAAGTTCGTTTATTAACGAAAGTTAAGAAATTAAACATTTATAATGAGTTTATATGAATAAAAAAAATGAAAATAAAATAGAGTAATAAAAGGGGTAAGATTGAAATAGATAACAGTATATGTAAAGTAAGGAATAAAGAGGAAATTATTAATCCAAAGATGTCAAAGAAATATTAATGTTATAAGGAATATGATAAAAAGTTGGATGTATGATAGAAAAGTAGGGTTAAGGTGATACCCTATAGATGTTAATATTTAATTTTAAAATTACATATTTTATGAGAATAAAAGAAATTTATGAATTAGAAAATAAGTGGGAATTAATATTTATTATTAAATGTAATTCACTGACCGTTAGGAAGATTAAAAAGAAAGGCTATTTTTTGTTTATTGTTAAAATCCGATTGACGAAAAATATTTATAAGATGCTATAAGACGGCAATTAAAAATTGAGAGATTCTCTATTAGTCAATTGCCTAGCAAACACGTATTGGGTACCTAAAAATAAAAACAAATAACAAACGTAAAAAGTAAACCATTTCAAAAGATCATCATCAAAGCAGTGCACAACTCAAGACCTTGAGAAAAAGTAAATAAATATGTGCCGGCGCGCCAATAAATAAGCTCTCTCTCTCTCTCTATATATATATATATATATAAAACAAAGTATTAAAGTTCATTAATACATTTTAGTATACACACAATTGCTTATGGTTAGTTACAAGTTAATTTGAATCTTAAATATTAAATCAAATCAAATTGCCTTGAAGTTAATTTAACACTCAATTTTCATAATAATTGATAAGTCTACGTGAAATTAAATACATAATGCATCATTAAATGAACAGAAAAGCAAACACATCTTTTATATAATAATTGAAGGCAGCATGTGTATTATATAACACCTTTAACAATCTTGTATATAATAATTTGCGCAATCCAACGTGAGACAAAATAAAATATGATATATATAATGAAAATTATTATTTTCTGCCACGCCATCGTTAATTAAAACCACAAAAATTAATTAAAAATTTCTGCGCTGGCGAAGGACTCGAACCTCTATCTGCCGTTTTCTAGACGGCTGCCTTACCAATTAGGCCACCAGGCAGTATAACTTCCAGTCCTTTAACACGCCATAAATCGCAATCTCTTAATTGTGGACATTTATTTTAAGTGGAAGGGAAACTACAAAAACTCTCCCGAATAGCGACGTTCGGGATACGCCAGTGACTTACTACTAAGTATCAGTGAATTAGTGAAGTCTTATTTTCGTAATGGTTTCAATGGGTACGGAAACTGATATTATTCTGTAAAACAGTGTTACCTTGAAAGATGCTCTATTTAAAGTTACATTGAATGAATTTAATATAGACATGCGTTCTAGAATCCATAGCTACTCAGGACGTAAAGACTTTTAAACTCATGTTATTACCGTGTTAAAATACATGTGGAGAATATAAAAATATATGTGGAGAAAATAATGCACGGATGTTTAGGTCTGTTCAACGAGTTACAAAATGTAAAGGGTTTCTTTCATTTTGCCATATAAATAAATGGTAATTAGCACAAATTACTTATTTCAGTTTTCAGAGCTCCAAAATTGTGTCACTGTTAAGCATCTAAAGGTCGTAATAGTTGAAATGAAAGACCAGAAATGTACGATTACATTTTGTGTTCATCTGGGAAAATCTGCAATATTAACTTTTTCCATGGTTGAGACGACTTTAGGCAATCGTTTATAGTAAAATCTATTCATTTTCGATAACATAAAAAGTTTAAAAATATGAGGAAGCTGCGGATTGCAGGATGATTCAGGTCCTTCATTTAGTATGGTAACGCATGAAATCTACATTTAACTATCTCGCAACTTCCTAACATTTTTGAAATATTTGTTGGAATCATTTATCTCTTCTTTTACATTTAAACACGTCTAGAGTTTGTGCTCACTGGATTTGGCGTTTACTAATACAGAATCAAAAAGCGAATAGAGCAAGAATATGTACAACTTTTAAGAAATAGGTTGGCTTGAATTTCAGCGATAAGTAGCGATAAAAATAAAAAATTGCTTAAACGAACAGAAAAAAATTCTAATATACATAAATAAAAAGTCGTTTTGCTATTTTGAATCATTTCCGAGGTATTCAATAGTTCCTGAATATACATATATGTAGTAACCTTGAATATACAGTACGAGAAAATGCTTGACGTTTAAGTTCTCCAAAACCCCTTTTGAACAGAATACTGTATATTTTATATACATACATATATGCAATTTTATATTATCATTAACATTCTTGTATATTCTGATTGGTTCTAGAATGTAAGAAATGTAAAGCCACGGCAAGACAAAGAGTATGACAAGTCCCTTTAATAGAGTTGGATAATCGTGTCTGCCCCATAGTGGCGGGACGTTGTGTATCGATAATCGATATAAACCAATGTATGCTATCGAATCGATTTGCTCAGTCCTGTCGGTTAGACATGACTATCCAGCTATAACGAGTAACGTTCGCATTTTGTAGGCGTCCACTGCAGCATTAGTTGGGAGTACAACCCTCTCTGCCTCATCCCCGCTTTAAACTTTTTACTTCAAGAATCAATCTGATATTAATGTATATATTATGTGTATATTAATGTAGACTACAATGGTAAATACCTCGATTATTTAAAGATACTATTTACTTTTAAGATATTATTTTCATTGATGATTTACTTTAAGTAGTACATTGTATTAGTCGGTATTCCCTTACTGCATATTACACAACTTCATAATAAATTAAAAAGAGACTCAAAAATATATAAAAGCAAGCCTTTCGTTATACAAATGTGTGAATTACCTGGGCAATACTTAAAGAGGAAGGTGGTCTAGGGTATAAGGTATCTTGTGAGGTAAATCCGGAATCCTGACTCGAGACAGAGGTGTACCTCGTAGGTCCAGTTCGGTTAACAGGCTAATCATCGCATACAAACGGAAAATAAAACAAAAAAAAACTATTCAAAATAAAATAAAAATAAATAGACAAAAGAAAATACTAAAACTACAAAGAAAAAATGAAAAAATAATTCTTAGAAAAATCTAGAGTAGCACTAGTAAACTCTGAAATTTAAAGCAGTAAGCCTGTTCAGAGCTTACAATGTCGGATCAATTATTGCCATTGATCACTGCAGTAATTTTATTTTCTCGAAATCCCCGAAAATTTCCTTAATGACAACACATTCTTTCGTTTTCATTATAGTGTGTGTATATATATATATATATATATATATATATATATATATATATATATATATATATATATATACTATATATGTATGTATATATATATATATATAGTATAAATAACATAAATAGGTGCTACTCTTGTGTTATATATACTGTGCAGTAAAAATAAACAAGGGTAGACAAAACTTTTTTACATTTTTAAAACACTTTATCGTATACAGGCTGTAATTACTTTCTTAGGTAAAAATTGCTATCATTTTTGGTAGGTTTATTACAAGAATATCGTATTGTATTTTTGAATCTTTTTGCTCATATTTAAAAGAATATAGCATAATCCGTAAACTTTATAAATGCAAAACTGAATGTGCGAAGAGTTGATATTAATTGTCAGATCTAAAGCCAGAATGCAACAAACGGCAAGATGCTTACAATATAATTCAAATAACTTAGTAAAATCAAGAAGTGCAAAGTGACAGTCAGTTTACAAACAATCGTGTTTCTTCCTTCATAGAAAGCATAAAAGTTAAGCGACTACTAAGGAATTAATTTCTCAAGAGATTAGGCACACTATTATGTAGCGATATTATCAGAGAACAGTCCAGGCGGTCTAGCTTTACAAGAAGGAAAAATAGAAACATTTTCCTTGTTATAAGAAATTGTTGAATAAAAACGGGAGTTGGGAATAGGTTAATATTTATATAAGCAGTAAATGCAAAAAGTTGATTTGGTTTTTATTAGTTCACTACGTATACATAAATACCTATATAATATACAGATCAGTTCGTTCATTTAGATACACTATCGTATTGATAGGTACCATTAGTTTCTAAATAATGTCCCGTGTTATGTCAAAGAGATCCCAATCATCTTCCTCTCTTGGTTCTCGTTAGTCTCGAATGAATTCGCCTGTTTCGAGGCGTTTATAAATCATATACCATATATGTATAGTGACAACGAAACTAAAAATCTATAGAGAATTTAAATAGAAGAATGAATTATTTACCTCACTTATGTAAAACTAAAGTTAGGAAGTGTAAGCTGAACTAGACTAATTTCTACATAGATAGGGATTTTATAATGTAAGAGACGAATGTATGTACAGGAGCGACAAAATCTTGGCAGTTTGAAACTATGAATACTTTGAACTATAGTTTTATCACTTTTTTGAAAGTAAGAGTAATATCACCTACACACGAGATCCCTAACTTGCCAATACTTCATAAAAACATTAACAAGACCTTGGGAAACTATCGGGAAAATCTCTCATTTTATTTTAACAGTGTGTATTGTATATGGACAAAATAATAGTAGTACTCATTCGATTGTCGTCTTATATGGTTTAAAAGATGTGATTTTATGTTATATTTTATTCTACATTTATTAGTATTCGATAGCCATTAAGTGCAACTATTCTAAATAAACAGAATGGGCCGAAAGAAGCATTGTACCGATGAAATGCAACAATTGATTTTAAAATTAAGAAAAGAAGGAGAACTTACCAAATAAATTGTTCGGCAAGAATGATTAGAAACGCATTATAACACCGAAAGACGAAAGAAACTTGAGGTCGTAAAAAGAAAACAACATAATTTGAGAGTACGTACGTGTTGCAAAAGTACACCCTTTTATTACAAGCCACTGCCTTAAAACGAGAGTTGAATTTAAATGTTTTTGTCATCATCCAATCCAAAGACGACTACACGAAAATAGTTTGGTAGTTAGAAGACCAAGAAAGTTGCCGTTTTACAACAAATTAGGCGTTAATCGACGTTTGATGAAGAACATCTCAATTGGTCGGTAACAAAATCACGCAATATTCTCTATCTGATTAAAGAAAAATCGTTTTATTTGGCTCAAAATATCGTAGAACATATGCTAGAAGACCCACCAACACATCTTATCATCCACAATATACTTTGAAGACTGCTAAAGATGGAGGTGCAAAAATTATGATAATGGGGGGGGGCTTATCTGAATACGGCCCAGGGCACATATATTGGATAAAAGACATTTTACCCCAAGATGTTTTTATACTGAAACAGATTTTGTTGCCCTATACGGAAGCGGATATGTCACTAAAGTGAGCTTTAATGCACGATAACGACCCCGAACAGCAGTCGAAGAATAAAAAGCTACTTACTTCAAAATAGAATTGAGGTTTCGGGATAGCTGGCAATCTCCAAACCTCAGTTCGATTGAGAATTTGTGGACTGATATTAAAGAGGTATTTTTAAAAAAGAAATCCGAGGATACAACAACAATTATGGGAAAATGTTCAAATTGTTTGCTATTCAATCATTAATAAATAAGGTTATGTTTTCAATTTCGTTGTGCGCGTTTAGAAACTGTAGAGTAACATAATCTCTTAACATTTGCAGGTATTGTTCATCATGAACAATTATAGATACAGCATGTTCATTTTAAATTATCTCGAAAAAATACAAACCGATGATTTTTCGTGTTAAGAAGACCTGGGATGAACAATTTCGTTTTGATTGTCTGTTGACCAGATTCAACAATTATGACTAGTGATCCTAGCATTATAAGAGCAATGCACCATATCACCCTATAGAATACAATAAAACCATTCGGGTTCAATTTCGCTCTGGGTCAATATTTACAAAAAAAGTCATATTTTTAATCAAATATGCTAAATTTAATTCAAATAGCAGCTGTAGTTTATATGAATACATTTTTAGGATTTTGTGTGAGATTTTCTAAACCATTGTACAATGGCATCTGAAAACCTTTGGATACCGCATTTCTACCCCTAATTCCTACCTGTCTGTTTTTGACTACGTCCGATTTTTCTTGAGAAACTATTACAACTTGAACATTACTAACACTTGATCGCCCTGACCACGGACAGTCAACAAACAAACCTATTGTTTTGAATTTTTGAATCAAATTACTGTACTCTGTCATTTGTTAAGGTGTTGCTGTAAAACTCATTTCCGTGCGAAATATTGTCTATTAATTATAATCCGACAGATTGAGATAAATAAATTCTTGTTTACAGATCAATGTTATAAAAGTTATTCTTATAGCAACATTTTTGTTTTCTATAGAAGCAATGCAATTCCATTATTTGAGCAATCAAATCTCATTTGTATTCCCCTACAATATCAATTTCTTAAAAGCACATAAAATAATGGATCAATGGCAAGTTAATGACTTATCATGGTGGCTTCGGGATCGAGTTCAACGGCCTGCTGTTCAAGAAGGTTTTCTGTGGTTTCCCTTTCCCGTTTAAGAAAATGCTGACAATTAAAAATCTTAAATTGCACCACAATCGCGAACGTAATATTAACTCATAATTTGCCAAATGCCCTTGTAATTGGCGTTACGCTGTTGAGGGATGTAACGGCATGGACTATTACATATATCATACATAAATCATAATAGAGCCACTCAAAAGTTTCGATTTCATTTGATATAAGGGCATCGCAAAAAATTGAAAATATAGTATAATATGAATTAAAAAGAAAACGATGTTCCCATTGTAAATTTTATACCTAGAATTTATTACATCCTGTATAGTTTTCAAGTATTTAATCTAAATTATACATAAATACTACATGCAAAACTATTTTTAAGCGAAGTACGTTGCAAAATAAATAAATATATGCGTTAAAAGTATAGAGTATGAACTAACATTATCTGAGTCAATTTTTATTTTTAAAAATATATTATCAGCTGCTTATGGTTAGATACAAACTATCACGATATACATATTTCATGAATTAATACCTATATTGAATTATTCCTAGTTTCTCCAGGAACTGAAGATGAAAATATTTAGTTTCATTGCCTCTTAATTTTTGTCTTCAAGAATAAATTTTGAGTTTCGTAAGGAATAAATTTTAAATTTATGAAACTAGTTCAGTATCGATTTTTAAAAAACAGATGTTTATTAGCAATATACTATATTAGATAATTTTGTTGGCTGGTCAAATATAGACGTGTTCATTCTTTTGAAGTTTGAAGCATGAAAGTATAATTTGTTTTATTGAAGAGTATTTACAAAGGGCACTACAAAAATTGTGCACTATTTGGCAACCAATTGTACACTGTAGATTGAAATATGTTCTGTTCTTCCGAATGGTAGCAGTGGACTGATTATTGATCAGTTGTTGGAGGAAATGTCTCCTGTGCTAGAAGATTATTGTTCACATTGTTTGACCATATTCAGGTTATATAAGGAGTTATAGAGAAGAAATCGATTTAAAGGATTATCCAAGATCAATATATCGCACTTCCTGCGTTATCGAGAAGATGTCTACCCACATCTTATTCGGTGAACGAATGGCATGATGCCTCAAACACAAATGATTAACACCGCAAAGTGGAACACCGAGGCGTGCTTGCCCGGGGTTGTTGAAGCACTCAAAAGTACTCGCCCTTGCACGAGATCAGACACAGGGCTTTTTTTACTTCGATGACGCTTCCAACGTCTGTACCGAATATTTAGCGAGAACCAGGCTGGAGGTGCTGGAACATCTATCCTAAAGCCCAGTTCCTGCTCCATATGAATTAAAGCTGTTTCTCCATGTGAAAAACATATAGATAGGGAAGAAGTTTATCAATGATAATCTTAAGGTGTCAGATAACGTATGCTTAACTTCCAGAAAAAAACAGAAATAATTGGTTCCGATGGTTGGTTTTGAAAAATAAACAAGTGCACAGAATGTGGTGCAAATTATTTTGAAGTGTGAAAAGTCCTATTGCAAATTTTGTAGTTCCCTTTGTATTAATGTATTTAAAGTACCTCATAGAATTAGTTTCGAAGAATTTTCAAATATGGCTCTTACGCTAAGAAATTGTACTCTTTCATTAACATACCAAACGAAATCGTTATATATTCATAATATTAAAGACTTGAACCAAGTAGTAGAGTACTACTTTGTGTGTAAATTACAAACTTTACAACTTATATTAAACTGCCAATAAATTTGTTCTAAATTAGTATTAATATACGCACCTGTGAAAGTGATCTATGCCAGTGGGGATGTGATGGACTGTGATGACTCTTGGAACTACCCGAAGATGAACTGTTGAGCGAACTTATTGAACACATCGAAGACTTCCTGGAACCCAGACTGGACGGTGAAGAAGGCGGTGTTTGAAAGGACCAGCCGCTATCTGAACTTTTAAGATCGGCTATCACTTGTTCGGAAGCAGGAGGTAACGTTTTCGGATCTGCTGTGTGCTTATCTAATTGTTGGACGACTTCTTGCACTCTGGTCAATTCCGATAACATTGTTATTTCTTCATCCTTAATATGAAATAAATCACATTTATAAATGATACATGGGATAGATTTGTTAATAAATTAATTTATTTTATGAAAATTGCATCAGACTCTTACCATAACTGGTTTTAAAAATCCCACGAAAGTGCAAAATCTATTCCGTTCTTCCAAAAGAGCGGCCCTGACAGCTTGTTTTTCAGTTTCTTCTAGAAAGTGTCGTTTTTCGTTCACGTCTTGCAGACCATATTCGAGTCTTTTTTGTAGATCACCACCAGCCCCTTTTCGCATCTTCTTCTGAAGTCTTAGGGTGTCTGTTGAGCGTTTTTTTAATTCCGACCTGGCTTTTTTATATTCTAAATGTAACAATAAAATAATTAATAAGTCGAGTGTTGAATGACTTCAGTTATACCTTTGGCATGTTCCTTATCTAATGTAAGTACGGTTTTCTTCCAATCTTCTAATTTCTCTTGAAGTGGTAACACTAAACAATCCATAATCGCGCTGAAAATTAATTTATAGATTTAAAAAAAATAATTAAAAAATTTAGATGAAAGATATTTCATTTCAACGAAAACAACGTTGATTGATGTCTACGGCGAGAAGGGTAATGTCGATCGATTTCTTTAATTGAGTTGAACTCGCAGAGAAGGCTATTACTAATTAATTACGAAACATTTTCTCATAAATAAATTGTGTTTCAAATTTCGCGGTTTTTTAAAGAATAAATAAAACACAAAATTTGCATTCATTTTCAAAAACTTCTTATTGGTAATTGAAGTATCAGTTATGACATTTATATGCGAAAAATATCTACCAAATAGCCTCCTCTTGCAGCTCCACAGACGTCCACTCTTTTGTTAAAATTTTCAACGACATTTTGGCATAATTGAGGCTCTATCTCACCAATGACACGAATAATTTCATCTTTTAAAGCAGGGATTGATTGCAAATTGTTTTTATAACCCTGACTTTTCATAACCCCAAAGAAAATAGTCTAACGGTGCTAAATCACATGATCTTGGTGGCCAATTAATATCACCGTTTCTTGAGATTACACGTCCAGGAAATTTTTCTCTCAATAAATCAATTGATTCGTGTGCAAAGTGAGGTGTAGCGCCATCCTGTTGAAACCACATACCCTCTAGATCAATATTCATTAATTTAGACCCCAACAATTCGACGATACCGATCACCATTGACAGTTACAGTTTCACCAGCAGCATTTTCAAAGAAGTAACGTCCAATTATACCACCTGACCATAATGCACACCAAACAGTAGCTCATTTAGGATGCATAGGTTTCTCATGAATAATTCGTGGAATTTCCTCACCCCAGATACGGCAATTTTGTTTATTGACATAGGCACCAAGTTCAAAATATGCCTCATCGGAAAACATTTTTTTGAGAAAAATTAGCTGGTTGTTCATTAATGAAATTGACAAATGAGTGACGTTTTAAATGATCTAATGGCTTCAGTTCCTGTGTTATTTGAACCTTATATGCCTTCAGAGCTAAATCCTTGTGTAAAATACGCCATGTTGTTGATCCACTAAGTCCAAGTTGTTATGAACGTCGTCTAATGGACATTTCAGGATCTTCAGCAACACTTTCACGAACCAAACCATATTTCTTGTGAACGACCACTACGACTGTATTTTTCACTTTTTTGATCTTCCACGGAACCGGTCTCTTGAAATTTTTTAATAATTCGACCAATAGTGCTTTTAGATGGACGATTATGTAAACCATAAAATTCACGTAATTTTCTAAAAATTCTTTTCATAGAACGCTGATCTTCATAAAATAATTGAACAATTTAAACGTGTTGTTTTATTTATTTAAAAAAAAACCGCGCAATTTTGAACATCCTTTATTTGTCCATTTCAATCTAAATATATATCTGCATAATAATGTAATGGCCTTACTTTATTAATTCTACAAACCTCTTTCGTTCGAAAAAAAGTTGTCGTATACACTAAAAATACATCCTAGACCTCAGATTTATATCTATGCAGTATTTGTTTCCGTAATTGAAAATTCCTTAAAAGGATGCTAACAATCATTAAAGAACGTTTCTACGAAGAAGATCGGTATAATATTGCGGTTACGCAGATATGATGAATGATTATAATATTTGTCAAGTATAACGTGCTGCGAAGTTCCAGACGCCCTGCATTTAGTTGCTTGTTTGAGAATATCGAGTCAAGCAAATAAGTTTTTACAACTTGTAAAAAATTAATAAATTCGAGTTCGAACTGCTATAAAGTACTTCGGGGTTTAACCCTGACAGACATAAAGAGTTAGATTTCACTTTAAGGACTCTTCCCTTTTGTCTTAGTGGAATGTTGAATTCAAACATAGTCGTACATGCATTACTATTCCGTATAAAATAATTGTCGACTGGTATTGCTGATATTACTCTCAACATAATAGACTGTGTACTATATTTTGGGTAGAAACAGTAGACAATAAATGTATTCGAGTGTTTCAAACGTAATTCCAGAGATTCTCCAGCATTTTATAATAATATATAGAACACCATTATGCACCAGAGACAAAGGAGTAGTCCAAATAATAGACAAGAGGAGGTGAAAGTACGTTAAAGAAAGCGAAAACGATTCTATCTGCAAAAAAGTCATGACCACCGTTTTCTGTGAACCATGAGGTATAGCTCTCATTGACTACCTGAAACACGGAAGACCCATCACTACTGAGCCAATTGAATGGTAATATTTGGATTAAGTGTCCACATCTGGCCAAAGAGAAGTGCTTCCACAGTGCTACATTCGGCCTATGTAGTACTCAGCGATTATTACACGTTCCTGAACCAGAAGAAATGGCTTGCCGGACGAAGATTCACGTAATTTAGTCAAAGTTGAAGTAACTATTTATTTTGCAGTGTCGGGCAAATTGTGTTATACTGAGAGTACTAAAATTAAAGATTGATAAGTGGTTGTTGTAAATGTACTGCATGGCAAGGTGACTATGTTGAAAAATAAAAAAGTTCTTAAAAATTTTATGTTTTTTTGTCAAGTTAAGAACATTCCGATCAAAAATGGTTTTGATCAATCATTCAGATATTTCTTAGATCAAAGTAAAAACAGGATTATGTTTTTGTTCGTTTTCTTTTTAGGTTTTAAATATGTGTATATTAAAATTTATCACCTTAGGGACTCATTAAATCAGTTTCCACAAATAAAAACCGCACGCCCCAACTTACAAAGTATTTTGAATCAGAAGAACATTTCGAATAGTAAAAAGTAAGAACAAAAAACACTATTAATTTTGTTTTTTTATTATCCACTACGGACTTTCATTGTGAAACTGTGTATACATACGCAGATTTACTTTTGTAGCGATATGTCATCATTTATGTTGTACTATCACAGGTACTAGATCTATATTCTTTATTTGCAAGATACATACATATATCGAACTTCGTATATTAGAAATTGAAATATGTTATTTTGATGGCAGACACGCGTCTTTGAAATATCCCCGTAGAAAAAACAAAGAAAAATAATATTAGCGTGTTTATTACATATACATATAAAACAAAGTCTTGGTAAGATGATAGTCTCAAAAGTGTCCGGAAGCCAGAACCTGGGGGCTACGATGAAAAGCGATTTAGTATATCCGTGCTGGTACATTGTACGAATTTGTTGATCATGTTAATCCCATATTTCCATCTCACTCAATAACTGGAGATTACCAAGGTGATATACGTTACTGAACAAATGATATTATTATTATGAATAGTGAACTATTTAAGGAGTGAACGGAAGAAATTAAAATCCAACTTAGGGATAATACTCTCAACTGTAACATTATTTTCAATAAATCTCTGGATCCTTCAGGAAAAAAGTCAGACATTACCAGGTATATTGGAAAGTCATTACCGGTTTTTCTAAGAGATGTCGCTAGGCTTAAGTATACAATATTATGATTTGACACATGTCATTTTCTTCTACTGACATCAAGCTTCAAAGCCATACATGTTATATGTTGCGAAAGTAACACTGTCATACATTTATACCTCTTTGAAAATGTCGAGTTTCGTAGAAACTTATGGTGAGCATGCTCCAACCATAAAAACATGTGTGGCGTGGTTTCGACAATTCAAAAGTGATGATGTAGACGTGCAAGACAAAGAACATTCTGGTAGACCGAAAAAGTTCGTAGATGCGAAACTGCAGGAGTTATTGGATGAAGACCCAATCCACACTCGAAAGCAATTGACAAAAGCGTTAAATATGGCCCAAGAAACGATTAGCGACCGATTACGAGGAATGGGAAAAATCCAAAAAGATGGGAAACACATTAATTAAATGATAGGCAAATGGAAAATCGAAAAATCGTCTGTGAAATGCTGCTTCAAAGGAATGATCGGAAGTAATTTCTGATCGAATAGTGACGGGTGATGAAAAATGGATTTATTTCTAAAACCCTAAGCGCAAAAAATCATGGTTATCGCCTGACGAAGCCAGCCCCTCAACTCCAAGGCCAAATGGTTTTGGTCACAAGTCAATGATCTGTCTTTAGTGTGACCAGAGTGGCATGGTGTATTGCGAACTATTGAAACCTGGCGAAACAGTTAATACTGATCGCTACTGACAAATTATCAATATGAACCATGCATTGATAGAAAAAAAAGAATGGGCCCGAAGACACAATAACGTGATTTTACAGCACGATAACGCGCCGTCTCACATAGCAAAATCGGTCAAGGAAGCATTGAAAGCACTTGGATGGGACATAATGTCGCAGCCGCCGTACTCTCAAGACCTTTCCCCGTCCGATTATCGCCTTTCGTATCAATGGGACACGCACTTTATTTACCTCTAACAAATAATACAAAGGAATACGTACTTGATTGATCACATTCCCATATGTTAGAGATAGAATATAACAATCCATCTATGTATTTTCTTAAAATCAAATACTTTATATATTTCATTTTATTATAATAGTTTAATTACGTTGAATAAACAATATCTATATGTCTATTGTATTTACTAGTGAAACAATTTAAATTTATACATAGTGACGTATAAATCAATACTTAATTTATATATATACAAAGATTTCTGTTCGTTTCATTGCATTTTCTTTCCTATTATTTTTGCAATTTTTAGACTAGAAAATGTATTCATTTAATTCTAGTAGTTAAACATTCATTTATAGGGTACTGACCGATATATATTAAATAAAAGAAACACTATTTATTATTAACAAATTTTAAAGTAGTATTGGAAAAAAAACGGTACTGCACACAATATCTTTAATATGTCAACAACAACTCACTCACACATTTGCTTGTTATTGGGTACAATGAAGTTCAGTCTTTCTCAAAAGTTCCGAACATATTAATATTTTAATTGCAGATATTATTAGAATCTATAGAATAAATAAAATACTTTGTCTAAATTTCACACTATATTATATATTAACTGCCACTAGTTTCGTTTAGTAGGACATCATCGAGCAAGTACGAAATAGGTTACAATCACTTTTACATAGAAAAACGAAAAGCAATAATTAAATCGAAAGGTGTAGAGGTAAACATACAAGATTATTTGTTGGTAAAAAAGTATTTTTCGAAATATAAATATAAATAACAGGAAAACTTGAAGAACTAATGAAATTATTAGGTACAATTAGAGTAAGAGATTAAAATAGAAATAGTGAGTATTAAGAATTAAGATAAATTTAAAAGAGGTGAATTGCTTAAATCCAATTGATCATTAAGTAGGATAACAGAATTGCGTTTATTACAGTTATTAATCTCCATGCATCCCAACGCATTTAGTTTCATACTTTTGTTACATATGTGAAGTATTTCCGGTTTAAAATCTTTATGGTTCGTTTCTATTAGATGTTTGCTGAAGTTAGAATCATTTCTTTGGTATTTTGGGCTTCATGCATGTTCTTCTGATCTAATTTTGAATGTTTCCCTGATTGGCCAATATACACACTATTACATAGAGGCATTGAAGTTTATAAACAGCATTTCTCCAAAGGACAGTTTTATCTTTTGCATTAAATAATATTTTACCTAAATTAACATCTGTTTTAAAAACTATACTGCTACTCAGATTCTTATTAAATATAGATTATACATATCTAATTGGAATTTAACTAAATTAATTACGAACGAGATATTTTATAGCATGCGCAAGTGAAAAATTAATTAATAAAATATAAAATGGATGTTTTACTTTTGAAGAATAAACAACAAAGAGTATATATTACTTGAATTTATTCCAACAAACATTAATTATCAACAATATAATTTAGTTAACAACTTATAGTGATGCAAGTAGATTGAAAAAAAGTAAGTAAGCAAATAAGCGTAAAATTAATGTTTGGACAAATCGTCTCTATGTGCGTTCACGAAGCAAAACCTCGTGAGCAATCGACGCATATGGGAAATAAGAAGCAAGTGAATGTTTAACTCTTTTGCTTGCCTGTCTGTCTGGTCGCCTTTCATATCACATTTGCAATCTGTTCAGGTCACACATGGCATAGAATATGGCTCCAGTAACATTACACTTTGTACACTTCACTACATGGCTCGATTACATTATGTCTTTGTTGTATTGTAGGTACCGTTTTGTTGTCTGCGACATTTAATATTCACTTTGTATTTTTGTTTTATAGCAACGGAAAAACACAACAATTTATTAATTTATTAATTTTTATCAAATTTAGTTATTGTATTTATAAAATTCTTTTATATATATATTTTTTTATTTTGTTAGGTTATGCTATTAAATATTTACTCAGTTATTTAAATTGTTTATCCAAAACGTAAATTGCAAAAAAAAATTTGACTAATCTTTTTTCAATTTTAATTAGTTTTATTACTAAAATTACCCTAATACTCTAGTATATTACCTTGTAAACGTTTTCATTCTAGCTTCAACAGCTTTATGCCTTAGACATATTCTTGTCAGAGCTGTTCCTATTTCCCTAGTAGCTCCTGTAACAAAAAAACAAATTAGTAAATATGTAATAGTCAAGTTTTATGAATGATGACGTTCGAATTTTACGACAGAATAAATATGAATTTTAAATTAGAGGTTCCACATACAAGTCTTCGATATTTTAAAAATTACTAAATAATTGATTAACATTAACGATTTCTAATTGACGAGAAAATCTCTAAAAGTATCAAGTTCCTATTCTTATGAACTCCGTAAGAATTATGAAGCGATTCAAAACGTTTGGCACGAAATAAAAAAGCGGTCAATTAACGAAGGAGATTACTACTCTACTGGCATAAAATTGGGGCCTTATAAAAATATATGTGAATTACACTACGGAAGTATAGACGAGAATAAGAAGTTAGAGTAATAATTGCAGATAAAAAATGGTTTATCAAATTCGGTACTGCTGATTTTAATTTAAAGCGTCGAGATTTTAGAAACGTTAAACATCTATCATTCGAGTTTTCACGACCATACGAAAAATCTAGGATAAGTCAGAAAGTTCAGTATTTAGATTATACATGAACTAGAAGAAGTTTACTTGACGTCGCATATAAATATCTATTATATGCTCTATTCTGATGTGAACTACTAATGAGAAGTGGATTGTTAACAAAAATGAGACATGAAAACGGTCTTGGTTCCGATTTGAAAATTAACCTCATATGTCACTCAAACCATATCTTCGCCAGAGAAAGGAAAATTATAGTTATGAGTAATGGTCCCTTGGCATGGGTTAGAGAAAAAGATATTTTGAGCTCATACCAAGGAACGAAACAATTAATTCAAGTGTATTCTGTCAGTAGTTAGACAATTTAAACGAGGCTATCATCCAGAAATGTCCAGAGCTCGTTAATGGTATATAATCAAGGCAACGAGACCACGCACAAGTTTGGTCGCCTGTTTAAAATTATTGACTTCTGAACGCGATGTGCAGACATATCTACTACATTTGTATCTTCACATTTTTACGCGTTTCATTTTCTTAGAACTTCTTGCGAAATGTAACTTTCGATTCAATTGACGTTTTAAATCAGCATATTGGAAAGTATTTCGTCGATAAAGCTAAATTTATGAGTGAAGAACTAGAAGAATCTATGAAAATATGTTCATGACTTTTCTGACAATATAATATATGTATAGTATTCTTTTTCTAAATAATTATCATTTATTATTAGTATTATTTTAAATGATAAAGCCATTATATTTCTTTTCTAAAATTTTGTGTTTACAGTGTTTTATTACATTTTTTTCTGAGAATTAGGTGTCGAAATAATCTCAGTTTCAATACGTCCAATAGCCATTTATCTGTCCTTACTTCATGATGCCAGCTGTAGTGGAGATGAATGAAGTCCAGGACAATAAAGCAGGAAACGATAACACGCCACTCGTTGAACTTAACACAGAAGCACATAGTAGCCCTGTAAAGAAATTCGTGAAGACGAAAACACTAAATGGTATTAAAAAAAGGTGGAAAACCAAATGTAAGAGGGCGGTTCGATAACTGTATGATCTAAAAACCAAAACGCAAGTTTTTTGGATAAAAGAACATTTTATTTTTCAATATAGCCTCTTTCTCTCTCAACACAGTAATTCAAAGGATATTCAAAGTTAACATTGTAGGTCGATGAATCCAAGTCTTCGAAATTTGACGAAAATCTCTTATCAGCTAACTATTTTTTCAATTTAGGAAATAGATAATAATCGATAGTAACCAAATCTGAAAATGGAGTAAATGAAACCTTAATTCAAATTTTAATTCATGAATTTTGACCAAGGTGATCGCAGACTTATGGACAAGTTGATGGAAAAGCGCTTTCTTCTTTGCCAAATCAGCCGGTTTCTCTTTGATTTTGTCGCTCAATTGTTGAAAAAAATTGCCATAATACTCGTTTTATTCTTTTGCAGGTAGTCAACAAAGTTAATTCCATGAGAATAAAAAAATACAATTGTCACGGCGACAAAAAACGTAAATGATTCAGTTTTTGCTCCGATGTGAGTAATCAGGGCATTCAAGGCGCCGAGTATTTTTTCATTTCCAATTCTTCAGTTTAATTAATGTGCACACTGTCATTTGAGATATGTACATACAGTGTACAGCGATTCAATACCATACTGTGGACGTTTTCAATATCATCGAGGGCAAGGGCTGTTTTTGGACGTTCACTAAAGAGTTCAACCTTAGTGCTCACACAACGTTACTTAAACTCGGCAACACAGTTTTTAACCATTGAAAAAAGGATTAGACTCTAATAGTGTGGAATTAAACTTTGTTTTGATTTTAGCTGATGCTAAGCTTTTCATATTAAAGTACTTTATTATTGTTCGCAAATCCCACTGTTTATAAAATCACACGAGACGTTCATTTTGGCGCACTATTAAACGCAGGTCAATTGACGGATCGCTCTGTACTGACATATTTAATATAATAAAGGACTGTTGTACAGAATGTTAGAGAAGATTCCGCTAAATTTGCGGCATATATGCATTAGGTAGTTATCAAACTATCCTCGTATTAACTTCCCAAATGTCAAAATAACACGTGGGTTACAATCATTTATGAAGACATTGTGGCGATGCGTACAAAATTAAAAATTAAGTAATTCTAATGTAATTGTAATTTAGTTGAATCGAAATATATAGTTAAAAAAGTCTATTTATTATTATAACATATGTTTGTTAAAACAAAATTAATATTTTTCTAAAAAAAATCTTTTTATTTTTTTAATAATTTATATGTATTGTGAAGTGTTAATAGATATCATTATCATAGCGATCTTTACAGTAGCTTTAGAATAGCGTGACTTTTTCTAAATTCACAATAATGTTATGGATTGGCCTGTATAAAAGGAAACTATAAAAAGATACGTGAATGCGTCTGAATGTATCCCAAGTACTATTTGAAAAACGATAAAATATTCAGCTCAGGTATAATGACAAACAGCCTTGACATTTTATAGACGACGTGCATTGTCCGCCTATGTAATATAACATTTAAATGATAATTCTTTTCCTGTATTTCTCAGTGTTAGAAAAGCGGCACTAATGATTTAATGAACATAACAAAAGATCAATTTTTATCGATAAATAAACAACTGGTTTAATTAACAACTTAATTTGTCTTTTATCTATTGAAATTTATAAATAAAATATTAGATATATAATAACAATATACTTAATTATTAAGTGTGGGCAAATGTGTTTTCCGTACATTTTAGGCTCTTTTGTGTGACTTAATATAAAAAAATTAACATATTTTATGAGGGAAATTTAAAAAAAAGGCTGTGTTTTTACCCATAACATTGCTTACGAGTAAAAAGTTTTTTGTTTAAAAACAATACAAATTTGTACATTGGATGAGAGCATGAGAGCATTAATAAAAAAAAACTACTTGGCGAGATGCAACAAGCCAAGCATAAACATCGTCAATAAAATTTTCTATGAGCTTAGTCAAAAATTTGTTGGTATTAGTACCTCAATTTTGCTGTTGAGTAAAATTATATAAATAAAATATTGATATTACATTAATTTTCATAATACTGAAAAAAGACAAAAATCATACTAATGTCAATAATTTAGTACAATTCTCTGAATTTTTTGAAGTTATCCATGTTATATGAGTACCATACCTCAATAATCAAGAGTTATGCAACAAAAATATTTGAATTTTTCGTCAATTTGTAAGAAATTAAAGGTATTTTGTTATACTAAATTTATTATTATGAATATGCCATATATACCGTAGCAAATATGGATTTAGACTGCAAATGAATAATCTTGTAGTTACATCAGGCCTTACTTAGTACTGGTAGATATGTGAAAGATGTATGTATGCTTTGTTATGTCAACAGATTACAATGACAGCTAAATACGCTTTTAATTCTCTATTAGAAGTAATCATCCCAGAACGATATAAATGAAAATAAGGGTATTTTGATGCCATAACAACGCAGATACACACACAACACACAAATGGGTCTAGTGGCGCACAGCTGGCGAAATCCGAAACGTCCGAAAACGCAGCAGTCAGCTGGCAAATTGGCGTCAGTTTTTTATACACATGGCGTGATTTTCATTGACTACCTCGAAAAAGGTAAATCGATCAACAGTGATTATTATATTGACTTATCGCAAAAAAACGACCGCACATGCAGAGAAAAAAAATCCTTTTTCACCAAGACATGCACACAAGTCGATGAAAACACAAATTGGGCTTCCCCACCCCCCATATTCAGATTTACAGTGACTATGGATTAAAAAAATGCTCCAGGAAAAAAGATTGGCTCAAATGAGGAGGTCATCCTGAAACTGAAGCTTATTTTGAAGCGAAAGATAAATTTTTTTATAAACATGGTATTGAAAAATTGGAAAAGCGTTGGAACCATTGTATCACCCTAAAAGGTGATTATGTTGATGAATAAAAAAAAATTTTATTGATCCATGAGATATTTCTGGTAGATATGTGAAAGAGATGCTTTGTTATGTCAACAGATTACAACGAGGTATATTTACATTTTCCCGATAGCCGGGCTGCACTGGGAGCATTAAGGTGCCCCAGGTTAGTATGCTAATGTCGTGAAAGAACTGGCACAGAGGAATGTAGTAAGCCTGAACATACAAAGCCTTTATTGGCGAGTCAAGTTATAAAAAAACTGGGGATATGCTTTCGTTTGGAAAGAAATCAATTTAAAATAAGGATACCTTACAAGCCTTTGTTAGACAATTTCTAAGCAAAATTGGCAGCTATAACGAAGAGCTCTAGAAACGGTCAATATATCTTGCAAGAATATGAGCTATTAGATGACATGAAGCCAGCAACCTATGGTAGATCCAATAACATAAAAACGTCGATCTGCCCTGAATATGTATAGATTAGTATAGAGAATAGGCGTAGTAGATTGGGTGCATTAGGTATATAGAGGGAATGTGCAATAAGCCAGATAAGGCTGCAGTTCTTTGAACAATTGAACGGTCTCCAAGGAAAAAATATATCATGTGTTTAGTTTATCCAAATATTTTAAGAATATAGACCTTGTAAGGGAGTCTCTACTTTGCTTTCGTTCTAAGTAAGTTAGAAAATGCGTCAGTTGTTTGGTCTCCCTATTATTTAACTCAGCAACTCTCTATCAAGCGAATCCAGCACCGCTTCTTAAAATATTTAAATTTTTCAATTGATGGCTATCTAATATACCCACCCAGAGGATACGATTATGATTTACTATTGGAAAGATATTAAATAAAATCATTTCTATTCCGAAGGGAGGCCTATAACGCACGAAATTAATTCATGGAAGAATTGACTGCCCTAAAATTTTATCAATAGTGAGAATGAACGCGGCACATATCTATTATAGGATATGTGCCGCGTCGCTAATCATTGGTTTGAAGACATTGACCGGTTATACTTTTTATGACTTGTAGCTTTGTGCTTGTTTTGTAATTGGTATTTTGTGTATATACTGTTGGGCAAATAAAAATTATTATTATTATTCAAATAAATGTCAGCTTCATGTTGTAAAATATAAAATATAAACATAGTTGTTTTATAATACAAAATTTTGCGCACCAAAAGTATTCATTCTACGTTTAATATTTAACGAAAAAAATTAACATTAAAGAAGACTAAAACTGAATAATACATATAGTTATCGTTTACCAAAGCCTATAGGCGGTATGTTTGGTATTGCACTAGGCTACAAAAATTAAAACATGAAAGAGAAATGGCAGTAAAGTGGTATCTCGTATACGTATATATTATAAAAATATGTAGTAGGCCAAGTTTACTTTGATATGTCTCGCAATGGTTGTCCAAAATTGTTAACCTCTCAAGAACGGCCACCAAGGTTTGCAGCGAAGAACGCAATAAAATTGGTGGTTTGTGGTAAAACCAATTTCAATAAAGAAGTGCAGACACGTATTAGCGGTTCTAAAACAAAAAGGTTTAAACGGGAGGAGTAACAAGAAAGAAGCCCTTCATAAGTAAGGCAAATATTCTGAAAATATTGATATTTGCGAAACAAAATAGTTCTAAGAATCAAATTTTTTGGGAGCAAGTTCTGCTACGAACAAGAACAAATATAACATTTTTCAAACGAAATGCACGTATAGTATGGGGTAAAGCAGAAATTGAGCTTGTCCGACTATGAAAGATGGTGGCAGATTTTCATGATGTGGGGGCGCATATATATATTATTGCTGGTATTTTAAATATACCTGGGCATTTTAAAGACAAATCTACCAATAAATGTCAAATTGTATCTAGAAAATTATTATTTGTTCCAGCAGGAATGATCCAAAGTACAGTATGTACGTAATAAGGAAATGATTGAATAGCGAAATATTTATTTTAGTACGGAAATATTAAACGAAGTAACTTTAAGGTAATAATTAAACAAAATTTTATTTTTTCCATTATTACAAAGAACACGAACTAAAAAATAGGTAATTAATCGCATTTTTTTCAGATGCTGGGAGGTTCCAATGTACATTTTCCGCGAACATTTGTCTTGCATTTAGAACAGATTTTATCGTTGGTTTTATTGCCTTTACAATGCTTTATGTGACATGTTTTACATTTATTTAGATCTATCAAAGAATTAGTCGATTGGTCGTGTCGATCATCAGCGGCAAATTCTATTGCTAACTGGAATAAAGAATCTTGTGTTGATATATTTTCTCCTGTCGCTTTCTTATACAATATCTAAGAATTTATGCCTGCTACATTAAGGATATTAAAAAGTACTTGGGTAGGCCATCTACTAGATTTCGATTTTGTATTATATTTTCTTGCCATTTGATCGGCCATCTCCACACCGAATTAATTTGGTTGTAATAAGAAATTGTCTGAGGTAAACGTTTATCATTTTTTTTAACTTTGACAAATACATGCTCGGAGCTAAGTAAAAGTACTTTTTTGTTTAGCTTACTTTCATAAATTGTAAAGGTTCAATTATCTGACTTAAAAACTTTCGTTGAAAATCGTTTCATATCATTTTCCTCCTTCTTCGCAATTATTAGTAAAATTCCCTTTTATTTGAGTGAATTTTTCCAACTAATGAAGTCCTTTTTACTAGGAGGTTTATAGCGAGAGATATACTTCTAAAAAAGCTGTATGTAGTTCAAGTTTTTCTGCAACCCGTAAATGATTCCATGAGTTTCAGTACAACTTATTTGGCTAATGGTACTAACGGGTGCCTATCTTCATCTTCTTCCAAATATGGAAGAGCATTTATGATGCACTTACTGTCTGATGCTAACCAGGACTTGATGCCAAATTTATCTGTCTTATTGGTCATACATTGCGTAAATCTGGATCTTGCTTTCGTTGGAAATAGTTGTTTGTCCACAGTAACTTTGGGCTATCTTGATTGTTTTGACATTTCTTTGGGTAAAAGTTAACACTAATTTAACGGTAATGGAATAAAGTCATAAAAAGTAAAATATAAATTAGCTACCACCTATACTTAGTTTTTTACCTTTTCCTTCCGCTAAAACGATACATGAAAATTTGAAATTTTAGCCACTTTATTGAAATTTTACTCCACATCTATTTTTGATTGAATTTACTCTACAACAGTCTTTTTTAGAACTGTACCACAAACTCGTATAAATACGTAGAATGTGAATACGCATTATATTTTCGAATTTAATGCTTTCTAAGGCAGTAAATGTTTCTCCAGGTCAAATGACCTGTTGGGGTAAATAATGCTAGGCGTCATCAGATTTAATATATAAAAATATAAATAAATGACGTAATATAAAATAAATTGCATATATTGATTAAAAAAGGTCATGAAGACAAATGTGAAAAAGCAATAATTTTTAATGTGAATTTTATAATCAAAAGTTTACAGCCGATCATTTGACCGGTTTACTGTTAAATATTTCACTATTTTGAGTATAAAATTTGTCTATATAATATTAAAATATACACACTTACGTTACGTATTTATTATAACAAATTAATATAAAACAGAAGTAGTATTGGGTTGGCAACTAAGTACTTTCGGTTTTTACTGATAGAGAGCGTTGCTTTATTTTTTGTATAACGTATGTTAGTACTGTACTTTACCGTTTGTCGCGTGATACTAATCACAATGACGTAACTTCAGAAGCAAGCAGTGCGTGATTTTTATTAAAGCTATTAGTTGTGGGTTAATTTCAAATGGAGTGCAGAAACGAACATTTTCGACATATTTTACTATTTTATTTCCGTAAAGGAAAGAAAGCTGCTGCGGCTCACAAAAAGATATGTGAAGTTTATGGTGCTAATTGCTTAACAGAGCGCACGTGTCAGAGTTGGTATAAAAAATTCCGTTCTGGAGATTTTTCCTCAAAGGTGAGCAACGTTCTGGTCGGCCCATTGAAGTTGATGATGACCATATCAAAGTCATAATTGAAGAGGATCATCATATAACTGTTCGAGATGTTGCGGAGAGGCTACATGTATCGCACACAACAATTGAAAAACATTTAAAATGTCTTGGGCTAGTGAAGAAGCTTGATATTTAGGTACTTCACGAATTGAAAGAAATTCATTTAACACAAAGAATCAACTTTTGCGATATGCACCTTAGACGAAATGAAACCGACCCTTTCTTAAAAAGAATCATCACTGGTGATGGGTCCTGTACAGTAACATAGTTCGAAAACAATCATGGAGCAAACACGATAAACCAGTTCAAACCACATCGAAAGCTGAATTGCATCCAAAAAGATCATGCTGTCAGTTTGGTGGGATTACAAAGATGTTGTGTTTTTTGAGCTGCTTCCAAGGAACCAAACGATCAATTCTGATGTTTACTGTCAACAATTAATAAAACTGGATGAAGCAATCAAAGAAAAACGGCCAGAATTGTCAAATCGGAAAGGTGTAGTTTTCCACCAAGATAATGCAAGGCCTCACACATTTTTGGCAACTCGTGGGAAACTATTGGAGCTTGGCTGGGAAGTGATGCAACATTCCCCATACAGCCCTCATATAGCACCATCTGATTACCATTTATTTCGGAGTTTGCAGAATTTTTTGAATGGTAAAACTTTCACAAATGACGATGACCTTCACTCGCACCTGGTTCACTTTTTTGCTGATAAGGACCAGAAATTTTATGAGCGCGGAATCATGCAGCTGAAAGAAAGATGGCAAAAGGTCATTGAGCAAAATGGAAAATATATAATTGATTAAAAACTATTCTTTGCTTTAAAAAAAGTGTTTTATTTTACACTACAAAACCGAAAGTACTTAGTTGCCAACCCAATATTTTAACGTTTTTATAAATTATCAAAAAGTATGAATATTTTTGCCAGTGATTGTATATACGTAGACACATGTATAAGTACATATACATACATATGTATACGGTTAAAAGCAATTACATAGTCGCAAAATTGTATAGTTGAGAATTTTTACGTAAACTTTTAGTAAATTACAGTATTTAATTGTTCTAAACAACAAACAAATCAGTATTCATACATTGCTATCGCAACTATATTAAACAGGCTTAATATCGGAACTATGCATATTAAACAAGCCAAAGACTCTCTTTGTTTTCTAAGTGCTTGTTTTTGTTAATAATTGTAGTTTCTTGGGAGAACACTCTGTATAGATTATTACCTATATCATTTCTAGACAAACAATGAAGATAAATTAAGTTCTTAAATTGTTCGACAATGGAGAATTTCTTTTACGGAAGGAAATTTTTCGGGCATGTTTTAAGTCGATTGTAAATCGAGAAATTTGTTGTAAAACAAGCCTCTCTCTTCGCGAAAGAAGGGAGAAATATTATTCCTTCCATCCTCCTCCTGTGAAATCCCGGAAATACTTAAAACAATGGCTGCATCAAAATAGGATTTCTCATCTATTTCCTGGGCCCTCGAGTTTCCTGCCAGATAAAAACAATATATTGCGCGTCTGTAAAAACAGATAATTCTGTTCAATTCTCCTTCCTTTTTCGGATTATATATTTATGAGCGTAATAAACGCATTTCATACCTAGAATTCATTCATAACGATAAGACTTAGATAAATGTTTTATTTATTTGTTTCTCTTTTAATAATGTAGAACTTTAAAAAAAACAATGTAAGGTTCGCCAAGAAAATAATATATCAATACTAAAAGAATTTATCTCATTTTTATATAATTATATATATATATATATATATATATATATATATATATATATATATATAGCACAACAACAATACAAGTATCATATGCATGATTCTTGTAACGATATATGTAGGTTGAAAAATAAGTATACGTTAATACTATAAGAATCTACTGAGTAGGAACAAAGTTTATTATGATGGCAGTAGGTCTATCTACTAAGAAACCATTGTAAGGCCAACGAACATGTAAATTTTGCCAAGTAGAATAGGAAACCGTGAAACATATACAAAACTAATGAAAAGTTTGGTAAGAGTACGGTTTTTACAAATAGGAGATGCATATCCTGAAACGGAATTATATCTTGAAAAACCATGCTCGAAGCTGTTAGGTCTACTTTTAAAAATAAAGCTAAAAAACGTACTCAATGAGACAAGAGGATCACAACAGATTTGGAAAATTTGCAGTGGAAGATGCTCTATAACCATCTCAAGTAATCTAACTATTTCTCTAGGATAAGAAGGTACTGATAGGCATGCATAATGTTATAATGCCTAAGATTTTATTAATAATTGCTTTAACACTTGGTTTTAAAATTTTATTCAGAGAATACTTTGAATTTGTTTGAATTCATAATGCACTTGTTGCTTCAATAGATACAGTGCGAGAAAAAAAATTCCATATTTAAAATTTTTCGTGTTCAAAAAATGCTTCCAGGCACAACTAATATAAAGTCAATGTTGTGAATAGACTAGTCTAAGCAATAATTCTCTATGGCTTTTAATTTATAAGTTACAGTCGAAAGGTCATGAATTTTGGATAAAAAAACATAAATTATGAGAACCGTGGAGTTGCTACAGCGCACCAAACTTTTCAAATAAAAGCATATTTTAATTCGTCTTAGTACCTTAACACCAATTATATGAAATTTGAGACAGATATAAAGAATTGAAAATTTTGTAATTCTTTTAAACGCCGAACAATGACATTTAAAAATATGAAAAATACGATCACTGCCAACAGTGATTCTTAATACTAAGGATTACTAAACCTATATTTCTGCTGAAATATAGTAAGTGGTAAATCACCATTGTTCTCTTGATCGATGAAATTTAAAATTTTTCCCATCAGTTGGTAGTTATTACAAGGTCTAAATTGGTCTCGTGCATCTGCAATTTAGACCCTGTAATAACTAATCAAATTAGTAACCGCGTTCTTTAATGTTCCCGTATTGGATTTGTAATAATGTTGGATGTGCCTGTGCTATTGAGACAACGCATCGGCCGAACTATCAAAAATATTGCAGCCGTAAGTGCTTCAGTTCAAAATGAACCGAATCAGTCGATTCCAGACCGTTCACAGGAATTGGTATCGTGCCATGTTGGAAAACTATTTTTGGCCAGAATTGGATGGACTTGACATCAGTGATATGTAGTTTCAACAAGCCAGATGCCACACAGCTGGTCAAACAATTGATCTATCGAAGGTGAAGTTCGGTAACCATGTAATCTCGAGAAATGGTCCGGCCCAGTGGCTACCTCGCTCATGCGACTTAACGCCGTTGAATTTCTCTTTATGGGGTTACGTAAAGTCGTTGGTTTATGTCAACAGTCAACAACGTTAGAGGAGCTCAGGGAACGCGAAATTGCCAACGTTCCGGACGATATGTGTGAAAAGTAATGGAAAATTGGCTCCAAAGAATCGATCACTGCAAACGTGCTCGAGGTGGTAATATCAACGAGATCGAATTTCATAGTTAAATATAGCACGTATGTATACTACACCTGGAATAAATTTCAGACCAATATGTCAATTATTCAGTTTTATGTAAATACAAAATTGTTGTTTTATTAAAAAACTTTTATATTATATAAGTATAACCAAATGTAACAAAACTATAGACAGCCCTAGGCAGATATAAAGCAGTATCAAAATCTACCGATTTAATATTATACTTTATTGCTCCCTGCGACTTTGCACTGTTCCCGCAGGTGAAAACGAAGCTAAAAGGGAGACGGTTTTCCAGTGATGAGGACTTTCTGCGGCTTGGGACAACGAGTGTGCTTTACTCCCTAGTGAAACTTGGCAGAACTGGTTTAAAGATTGGTTTCGGAAGATGGAGAGGTGTATGGAGTGTAGAGGAAATTACTTTGAAAAAATTAAATAAACAAAGCTGTATTGCAAAACTTTCCTAGTACCCTTTGTATTGCAGGAGAAACGCGATGTTTTGTGCGCGTGTAATTTCTCGTTTTCGTTCTCTGTTTGGAGTTAGAGCAAAGTCTCCGCTGATAAGCCTGTAACAATTCTTGATCTTAAACGTAACATATGACGCATCATTGGCGGAATCAAGTGAGATTTATGTGAAAAAGGTGCTGGTAATGATGTTATTTCCCATATATAATTCCGTAACAAATTAATCACTCTCTATTGAAACAGCCTATACGTATAATAGGAAGATTTCTTATTAGCATTATATATAGCGTTTCATACATTATTTTATTCGTAACTCTGTATCACACTATCAAACATATACTTATTGATATTTCACAATAACTAAAAAAAAATAAAACTGGAGGAATAAATATTACAAATCTAATATTAAACAAAAAAGTTGGTTTATATTATTGATTACATAGGATTTCCCAAAAGAAGTGGTTTTTCCACAGAGGAATTAAGCTTTAACACGCAAAAATTCATATTGTGACATATTACACTTTAATCCGCCCACGTTACACCCATAGCGCAAAAACATCTGCCCAAACTATGCGCGATAAATATAGAATAAGAGATATTTCCGGCGCCTGCATATTTGCATGCAAAAAAACGCAATATAATGTATGTGTATTTATAAGGCAAATACTATTCTGATAGTAACAAAAAACACAATATGAATCAAGATAAATATAATAATAACGACCTTTTTTTTACAAAATATTGATAAGAAATTCAAACAGACAAAACATTTAAGCAAAGAATAGCAGTAAAATTTGCATTTCTCTATATATCTAGTCTATATTTGATCAGTAACAAAGTTCTATTTGTCGTGACTTTTAAAACACCTTTACGTTTTTTAATGTTTTAAAATCCAAAAATATCCACTAAAGATAACAAGACGAAACAAAAGATCTGCCAATTTTATCAATCTAGTCCACTACTGTGCTAAAGCTGGTTTGTGCGGTAGGGAATCAAAATTATGCAAGACAATTCTGCATTATAAAATTAAGTTACTATACTCTAGCTGTTTTGGCGTGTTTTCAAAGTATATGGAAACACGCCAAAAAAGCGGGAGGGATACAATTATTAGCTTCAAAGTGGAAGGGAGGGAGTATAAATTCGAGAAGGTAAATAGCTTTGATTACTTGGGAGTAACTATAAGAGATACTGCAGATGAAAGTTTAGTAATCCAAAAGCGAATGGCAAAGGGTAGCAGGGCGGTGTATACTATCAACAATATATTCAAGTCAAAAGGATCTCGAGAGCAGCGAAATTGAGAATATATAAAACAACTGTTCGACCAATGGTAACATACTCGAGCGAATTATGGACTTTGACAAAACAGATGGAAGTAAAGCTGGAGGTATGGGAGAGGAAAGTGCTTCGTAAGACTCTGAGAGGAGTGAAGACAGGGGAAGGTGAGTGGAGGCGAAGGACGAACGAGGAAGTTCAGGAAATTTATGGTGACCCATCCATATCGGCCTTCGTAAGAGCACAGAGAGTACGATGGCTGGGGCACGCCAGCCGCATGCCGAGAAAAAGACACGCGAGGGGTCCTGGAGGAGGGGACTGGTGGGAAGAAGAGGAAGGGACGTCCAAAGAAGAGATGGCTGGATACAGTAGTGAGTGATGTGGGGAGAATGGGAGTAAAACATTGGAGAAACAAGGTAGGAGATAGAGACGAATGGTGGAAAATTGTTGAAAGGGTTAAGAAAATGTAATGGATTTATAGGTTTTGATATATAATATGAAATAAGCCATGGGCCTAAAGGCCCGTAGAGATGAAATATATAACACTGTTATAGATTTATACCTCTTTGAAAGTGTCGAGTTTCGTTCCTGAAAAATTACATTTACGGCACGCATTACTTTTCTTATTTAATCAAAAAAAAGCCTCTGAATGTTATTGTTTGCTGATAGAAACTTACGATGAGCATGCTCCAACCATAAAAACATGTGAGGCGTGGTTTCAATAACTCAAAAGTAGTGATTTCGATGTGCAAGATATAGAACGTTTTGGTACACTGAAAAAGGTTTTAAGATGCTAAACTACAAGAGTTATTAGATGAAGACTCAATCCAAACTTAAAAGCAGTTGACAGAAGCGTTAAATGTGGCCCAAGTAACGACCGATTACGAGCAATGGGAAAATCCAGAAGATGGGAAAATGGGTGTCACATCAATTGAAATGCTGCTTAAAAGGTATGATGGGAAGTCATTTCCGCATCGAATAGTGACGGATGATGAAAAATGGATTTATTTCGGAAACCCTCAGCGCAAAAATCATGGTTATCACCTGGCGAAACCGGCTCATCGACTACAAGGTCAAACTGTTTTGGCCGCAAGACAATGCTCTGTGTTTGGTGGGAGGAGAGTGGCGTGGTGTATAACGAACTGTTGAAACCCGGTGAAATAGTTAATACTGATCGCTGCCGACAACGAATTATCAATTTGAACCATACATTGATAGAAAAACGTCCAGAATGAGTCCGAAGACACGGTAAAGTGATTTTACAGTATGATAGCGCGTCGTCTAATAGAGCAAAATCGGTCAAGGAAGCGTTGAAAGCACTTGGATGGGACATAATATCACACCTGCCGTACTCTCCAGACCTTTCCCCGTCCGACTAGCACCTTTTCGTGTCAATGGGACACGCGCTTGCAGAGCAGCATTTTGCCAATTTCGAAGAAGTTAGAAAATGGCTCGATGAATAGTTCTGCTCAAGTTTTTTTGGGATGACATCCATAAATTGCTTGAAAGATTGACAAGATGTGTAGAATCAAATGGCCAATATTTTGAATAAATAAATTTTTCCATTTTCTTGAAAATTATGTAATTTTTTACGATAAAACCGGTAATAATTTTTCGGTACGCCTGATATATCGTTACGATTAATATAAAGCTTTTCAGTTCTTCGCAATGGAAACGCTTTTTCATATCTTTTTTAAATAAACATTATTCCCTATTGCACTTGTATTTTCACTATCTTCGAGAAAAGACTGTTCTGAATCTGCAATGTGTACGAGGGGGTACCCAAAAGTAACTGGAATTTCCTTATAAGAACCTGTACTGTATTTTTTTTACTCTACAAAACAACCTTAACATTATCAATAGACTCTTCATGTAATTTTATAGACTTGTCTAATCGATGATTTCATTGTTGGAAACATTGTTCGTTTGTCTGTATGGCTGCGAGCTGCTGTATCGTTTTTTTCACCTCTTTCACGCCGTTAATACGATGTCTTTTCATGTCCCTCTTCATTCGTGGAAACGAAAAAAGTCGCACGGGGCCAGATCATGTGAGTAGGGTGTGTGATGCAAAGGAGTAATGGTGTTTTTAGCCAAGAACTGGAATGAACTTTGCGGCGACTCTTGTTATCCCCAATTCTTCAGACAAAATTCGATGGACTGAGCTCCAAGTTATTCCCGATAATTTCGCAATTGCTCCAATTTTGTCGTCGATCTTCAAGCACAATTGTACAAACTTTCTTGACATTTCCGAGGTATGTCGTCACTTGGCATTTTACCTTTTTTGAAACGAGAAAACCATTCGTACACTAGAGTTTACGATCATACTATCCTATGGTAGATAAACAATTTCTTTCGTTGTATAAGCTAAACGTAAAACCAAGAAGAGATTACACATATGTATATTTATATTTAATTTATTTTTAAATGCATAATAACAGAAACTAAATCAAATTATTCAGTTAATCATCTTTTGTCCGCTTATATTGCTTTCTTTTTCTTTAGAATGGATGTATATATTTCTAACATTTCTATTTCCGTATTTACTACTTCTATTTTTAAGATCGAAAGGCCGAAGACAAAAAAAAATAAACCAGCATACTACTTTTGTACGTCATAGATGTGATAACGATGGCCCGTTAATATATCACAATGATGTCGTTGGAAATACGTTTGCAACTGTGACTGGTGATTGTGCAATTGGAATTATTTCATAGAGATTCAACTTTAATGCATCGTTAAAGACGTCGTTAAAAATGAAATTACCGTCTGATAGATACATATCCGTAACGTATACATACATAAACATAAATCCGTATGTACGTGCGTGATGGACGATCAAATCGACTTCAGTTGAAATTAGGAACGCCAATTACGAAAATGCTTCTTTTTACAGATGATACGTTTTAATATCAACAAGGTTAGTGACACTCGTTATTCTTATTCGAAATTCAAAACAATATCTAATTTGTATTCCTAGACAGTTAGGATCATAATACAGAATGTTTGATGTTATGCACCGATAACTACAACACTGAATCTTCATCTATCAAGAGCATTCTATTAGATGGTCATTTAACACCAAATTATTAGTTCAATTTACTTAAGACAAATGAGCAGTTTAGAAAAAATAAGATGGAATATGATTAATTAGTAATTGTAATAATTGCAATAGATAGAGCTATAAATTGTAATCCAAGCTTAGGAAACAGTTAAAATTATACAAAAAAGTGTAGGTATCATGCGCGAAAACCAGACACCACAACAAATTGCCTACCATTTTCGTACTGTTATAAAAGGTTTCTAAATATATTGTCTAAGATATTGTGTTGAGTGGTTTGTTTATTAATTTTTTTTTAAACAATGACGTGACACAGAAGTTATCTTGTTGCAAAACTATAAATTAAAACTTTTACATTCTATTTTTGCAGTATTTTATAGGAAATAAATTAAAATTACGGTATATTTCAATAAAATAAAATATTTATTTACAACTAAAACACATACAGGCAAAAATAATAATATAAAAGACTACAATAAAATACGTTTTAATTATAGAAGAGAAATCGATCGAAGTTTGGTAACCTTTCCACTTCTACTAAATAAATTTAACCTACAACTTAAACTAAATAGGTATGCAATATTTTGTTATAATGTTGTAAAATTAACATACGTAAGCTATCCTATTGTAGAAAGAACAGGAACGTTTTTAATTTAGTTTTAAAATTAGAAAGTTGTATGCACTAGGAATTTTATTAAACTCCATTGCAAAGAAATATGAAAACTTATTTTTTCAAGTTTATTTATTCATCATTACTTAAAATACTTAATGTATTATCATTATCGACGAATTCAGATCTTCTTTCAAAGATCCTGTATTAACTGTGAAATTTATGCCATTTAGAGCATCGTCTAGTAAATATCCTTGCTGAAGCATTTCAGTTTCAATTTTTGTCACATGTTAATAAATTTTTCTCCATTCATCCACCCGAATATTTTCAAATTTTTCACGAACTAGATTTTCCACATCCTTAATATCGAAGATTGTATTGTCTGACGCAACCTAGTTGTTTACAGAAGCCCGTGTGTTCTCAGTTGGATTTAGTTGAAGATGATAAGGAGGTAACTTTAAAACCGAGTGATCATAACGGTTCAATAAAGTGTCAGCCCACAACTAATATAATTTTATATTGATAACATTGTTGTAGATGGTAAATAACATACATACTTTTACCGAGTTTCGAAATGAAGTTCGTTCATTCGAATCTTATATAATTCTAGTTTCATCAACTTTTCTGAAAAGTTTATGTTTCTTTTTGCTAATCATGTCTTCATTTCATCTTTTCGGACAGCTGAAGTTATATTTTTTTCATTTGAAACATTGAGATAAGCTGCAATGTCTATTACCAACACAGATCGTGGTGGTATTGCGTTTCTACCCACTACATGAAATTTCTGTGGTTCATATCATCATGGTAATCACTACTTTTTTGTTACTTAATATAAATATAAATATAATATTGAAAATCAATGACAAACCTGAACGAATAATCAATAAGCCATTAGGCACAAATCCATATTCACTTCCAGCATGTACAGTAATTAAGCAAGGCCCCTTTGCTATAAGTCACTAAATGCCACTTGCAGTCTCATCGTACCAACCTTTATTCATATTGTGGTTATTATGAATATATGTTTTATCAATGTACGTATATGATGCTTTCATTTCTTTAAAAACTGAATTAATTTCAATGGAATGTCATGTGACAACATTAGAATTTTTCTATTTATTTCAGTGTTTCGCCACCTAATATTTGCTTGCTTGTAAATATGTATATGCACCAATTCATTGATAATGTACCTGACACCCTTATCTTTTAATAAAATCTATAAGTCCTGGATACTGTCTAGATACCTTTGTTGTATAATACCTATAATATACACATTTGTAAATTAAGAACCTTTTCGACAAATTATGCGTATCTACTTACAGTTTTAAATGGGTGCTTTTTTGTCAAGAATTTAAAATTACAAATTATTCTTTTTATGGATTCTTTATCTTAAGGAATGATTGCATCAACCTTGTAACTTAGTCGAGGTGTCTTCTAATGAGGGGTACTAAAAGAAGGACCAGCACCAGCCTCAGAAAACTCACTTTCTTTTACAGTTCGTGCTCTACAAATATAATTTTAAGTATAGGTTATATACATATGTACATACTAAATACATTATCAAGTGACCTATACTGTTGAAACTAAATTGTTAGACAATTTTCAGTTTCGTTTTTTATAAATTTGGAAACATTATGAATTATTTCACAACCTTGACTGTGAATTAGAGATCCTTTGACCCTGAGTTTCAATACCATTAGATTTTCTGGTTTAGTACTTTCAATAAATGTTTATAATAATATCCAATAAAATATACTCAATAAACACTCGGTAAACGCAGAAAGTATAGGGAAGCGTCTTGAAAAAGACGTTTTTTTATATCATGTAAGCTTTCATGAAAGTCAAACAGAACGAAACAACACAAATAAATTAGAAAGCATTGGAATAAGCAAACTACATAACCTCGCACAAAAAACATAACATCCCTTTGGAAATATTGGTGAATAAATCAGAGTTGCCTAGCAACAGAGAGACGCTTACTTAAAACTGATTCATTGTGCATGTGATGTAATGTACCATTTTCTATCCGAATGGACTATATGTACCAAATATTTTAATTCGTAATTATCATGTCGATGTCTCTAGTTTGAATTCGAGACTGCTTTCCGAGTAGGTTTTTCGAAAGCTTCTTTCAAGTTTAAGGTGAATTCTGAGAGCCAAAATTTTTTAAGTCACTTCACTAGCATAGATATAAAAATAACTAATCGGCTACCAATACGTCCTTAATTAAAATTAAACAGTTGTGGGATGTACACGACATGCATTATCAATATGAAAAGTAAATAATTACAGTTAATTAATATTTATGCAAATATGTACTTAAAATTAAGAATACTTGATGTAGCCGTAAAAATTATTCCACTGAGACTTTTTCAGATCTATCGTGGTCCTCACGTGTCTTTAGAGTTTCTTGGTATCTTTACAGATACCTCTGAAGCTGGACTTAATTACGTTTCTTTTAACTTCTATGTATTTTTTGGTTTCGTTTCAGCAGATTTTCCACTTTAGCCTTAAAAATTTCAGATCACGTAGCTAATCGGGTCTCCCCATTAGATATCAGATCTACTTCTTCTATGACGCTCACTGTCATAGTTTTATCTGTGCTAATGACTCTGGTTCATCCTTGGCTTCCAGACCCATTTTTGTCAAGGAGGCTTGTCGCTTTACACGTATAGGATCTCTTATATATTCTTTCCCTTTTTTTATTTTTGGAATTTACTCTGTACGTTTTTAGCACTGTTCTCGTCAGCAGTAGGGGAAATAACGATCCACCGTTTGATTTTGAAAGACTAAGTGGGAGGGGGTTGCACCTGGTGCTAGTCCATTCTACTGTAATTAATTATATGTAATTACATAGATACATTAATACAATGCAATCTGCAAGGTTAGTAATATACAGGTGTATAATTTGATATAATCGGCATAAATAAGAGGAAAGTAAAGGATGAAAGAGATCTATCAAATAAACTAAAAATTAATGGACTTAGGTTAGAGCCTTGAGGTACACCGAAAACTAAACGGATATCAAAATATCTGTAACTATTATAGAAAACATTTCTTCTATTATTCAAATATGAAGACACAATTAATTCAACTACAGGTAGGCTAAATCCAAAAAACTTGCTAAACAATATTTGGCGACCTACAAAGTTTTCGTCCAAATTATTTTTATTGGATATTATGTTATATTAATGAAATTGAATTACGTAAAAGTTGATAATATTTCATTGCATTTGTAAATATGAAGATAAATATTTTCATTTATGAATTAATCATTACCAGAAAGAAGTTAGACAAAGTTTTACGATATACATACATACAACATATGTACAATGAGTGAAGCGTGAATGAATTTAAACAGCTTAAGAAATGACACACTTATCAAGAAATGTTCTTTATTTCAGCGTTGTACGGATACTAAAAAAAAAACACAAATACGTCATAAACTTTCAATACTATAAACCCTCAGGCTTTTATGTAATAAGTTTGTATAATAAACATTTTTTGTCTCAATGACTCGGAGCATTGACTTCACGAAATTTTCGTTTATGAGTAGAATAATGGCCGCAATAATGGTGGATAATAAAACGATCATTAAAACATACTATATACATAATACAACACATCTAATAAACGGAAATCCATGCTATATCAACACTAAAATGTTAAACTGGACATCCGGTCTAAAATAGCTTGTTTTGTTCAAATGCTTATTCATTGTTTTCACAAAATAAATAAATGTTTGATATACTTGGGAAAAATTTACGAAACTTAATTTGTTTTCTTTTCAGTAAGACCTATTATTATACAATTTTCATCTTAAAATCAAATTAAAGTATAGTTTGTCAGCATTGTTTTTAAGGTACAGGTAATTTGAAAAAAATTAAAAGTAATTAAGAAATTTATACAAATTATGTAAATCAATAAACACTTATTCGGCAATACACAAACGATACTTATTACAACTTTAATTTAAAAATTCTGTACGGCTTCAACAATTGTTAAGTTGTAGTTTTACATTTGTTTTCAATAATAAAGATTGAATTAATCAAAAAGGTAAATATAACCCCTTTCCACATCGATGTTTATATTCTGTATACGTATTTCGACAACTAAGTTGTCATCATCAGCAGATAATCACAATGGCGCACCTGGATCCGCGATAAAACTCGCACAGACTCATACTGTACAAACACCAAATACACACTGAGTGTGTGAGAATGTGTATTTGATGTTTATGTGATAAGATTCTGTGCGAGGTTCACGGCGGATCCAGGTGCGACACCGTGCTATACTGTGATTCATTATGTGCTTACAATGACAACTTAGTTGTTGAAATATAGATTACGAACATTGATGTGAAAAGGGGTTTCATGTGCCTTTTTTGATCAATCAACCCTAGGAGACCATTAACCAATAAAGATTGATTCAAAAATTTAGCATGTAAATTTTTAAAGGTTAATTAAAAAGAACATCTTTGCCTCAGTGTTGTTTTTAATTTTGATACGTATTTTGAAAGCTAAATCGACATCACGAGTAGATAAAATAACACTTGAATCAAGGGTTCCCAAACTTTATCAGTCTACGGGCACTTATTGCATACTCTGCATACTTTCTAGGGTGCTCCAGGGCACACTTTGGGAACTCTGACTTGAAGCACCAGTGCATACTTTACTTTATGTAACAGTACCTTATATGCAACTTCGTTAAAGTGATACATAATTTAGTACCGATTCAGACGAAGTTGGTTTTTTATTGTAAAATATCAAATGGTAAAATTAAATTTAGAAGATTTTATATAGAACTTTTTATCGACAAAATAGGTTCTCAAAACATTTTCTCGTTTTGCGTGTATCTTAGTTACTTTCACACTATCGCAAGTTAAAAAATGGGTGTGTGCTCCAGGCCATGATGTAACTTAATATTTATAATAAATTCAAATCAATGCATCTTGTATGATATACATACATTTTATAACATTCAATATAAACAACTTATAAATCATCAGGAAGAGATGAATACATTTTACTCCGTACATTACTGCTAATATACTCTATTATAAACTCAATTGTGGGACACAATATACGGTAACAACATAAAACGTACAAGTCATTCGCGATTCCTCGGATGTTAAAGCCGGATAACGAGATTAAAGAAACGGAGTGCCGTTGACCTGGTTGTTTATGCACCTGATATATCATCATCCTGCAACAAGAACGAAGACCAAGGAATATCGAGACGGTGAAAGCACGAATGCATGAAGTTCGTCCGGAAGGAGAAAAGGAAGATAGTAAAATCTAAGCAAATAATTCATTTGCAGATCATATTTTCATCTAACAAAATTATTTATTTTTCTCTGTATCGCATACCGTACTATCTGTATCGTATACCCCGTGAATATTTGTAATCTTCGGAGTTTTGTTTAATTTAAAAAATATAAATTACATGTGTTTGTTTTACATCCACATCGTGTTTAATAAATATGCAACAACAAAATCAAAATAAGGTTACTTAGGCATAAATATTAACAAAAAATATACGAGGATATTTTGGTAACTACGTAGGCTAATAAAGGCAATATAATTTTTTTTGGAAAAAGAATTGCTTTTCAATATAGTTTCCTGCTCGCTCAGCACATTTATTCAAACGATAGTCCAAATTGGCAATGTCTTCATTATAGGTGAATGAATCCAACTCATCGAGATAGTTGTTTACAGGAGCGAAATTGGACGAAACTCTCTTTCCTCTCGTTTGAATTGCAGTGAAAGCGTGCCAAAAGGTCGGGATAAACACTTAAACAATTTAATTCTGTGCACACCATCATTCGAGATATCCACTATGTTTGCTATCTCGCGCCATCTTTTCGACGGCCATTCAATACGATACGAGAGACTTTTATATATAATATCCGGGGCAGTAGTCGTTTTTGGATGTCTGCGGAGTTCATAATTTATGCTCACATAACTCTTAAATTCGGAAACCCAGTTTTAACCATTGAAAACGAAGGAGCAGTCTCTAATGTAGAACCCGACTATTCTTTGATTTCGGCTGGTGTTAAGCCTTTCAAATGAAAGTACTTTATCACTGCTCGCAATTTTTTTTCCAAGTGATAGACTGTACTGTCATATTTAACTTAATAAAGGACGGTTCTAGTTCGTCTGGTAAAAAAGATTCCGCTGCATTCGCGCCATATTTGAGTTTGGCCACGTAGTTATCGAACCATGCTCGTATGTTGATTCACATTAGTTTCTTATTAAAAAAAAGCTGAAACTATGTATATTATTATTTAAAAAATTATGTGGAAATTTTGAATCGACTTTAAAATTAAAAGTTTAAATGTGTCAACTGTTACAAGTTTAGTACATATGCAGGTTAATATTTAGGTAATTTAATTCACGTTAGTTTGCATAAGTCATCAGAGCAATACATTAAAATCGAGTGTAATAATATTTATGATATTAGAAATATTCTACCATTATTACCTGATTAATTAAAGAATCAAAAAAAACCATAGGATTTATCATCATAAATACTTGTGTATTAATGAATATGTGGAATGGAAGACATACTGAAAGGCGTAACTAGATATCGGTTTAACAAAGTAGTGGAACTTCTCCAAGAGCTACCAATATACGAGGATAATCTGGCGAGAAATAAAACTTGACCAATAGCACCATTTTTCTGAAAAATAGCATTATATTCTAATTCTGTCGTTTTATACACGTGAAATTTGACTAATTTCCAACATTTTATTTTAAAATTTCAGCGGTGAAAATAAAGTGTCTAAATGGAAAATCAGAATTGGACGAATTATATAATTAATATATAAACATTAAATCTGTAATTTTTTTTCGGAACAGATACACTTCCCAGTCTCTCTTTCAGGTGTTTTCTTGGCAGCGTCTACAGTGCCCGTAATAGTTTCATAACAATGTAAAACTTCTGATCATAGTTACTTTTGTCTTATATAATTTATTCACTTGTTATTCCAGTAAAATCAATTTTAGAAAAAGTTGTAATTATTTATACAATACAAATATTTCTTCATTACGATTAACTTAGATTGCACGTTATTGATGTGAACTAACTGGAGAATTTCTATAGGAATTACCGACACATTCGAAAAATATATAGTAAGATATTAAATATGTATTGTGTTACAATAATTTTTAATGCACACACACACACACACACAGTATTAAACCGAAATGTGTTTCTTTCAAGTTGTTTCTATCTTCTTCTAAATTTTTATTTTGTCCCCAAAGCTTTTATATTTTTTTACATTTTCTCACTTCCACTATATAATATTCCCAGGAAGAGATTCCTAACATTGACACCTTAGATATCGACATTAGTGATACATTAACAATTAGTGCTTTGACGTTGTCAATTAAGTTTGTGCAATTAGTAATTAATAGATTGTTGTAATAATTGCTTCTTGTTAATGCGCCATCTTATTTTATTGTTGCCAACGAATTCCGGCAGATATGTAACAATATGTTGAATTATAAACTGTATCATTCTTTAAAATTGACAACAAACAACGTTTCTACAACGTACATTGTTTTTTAAAATTCACACTGATTATTAATAATTTAGATAATAATAATACTTAATACTTAATATGACATATTGTTTTTGAAATTACATATTTTTTAGAATGTATCGATAAGATGATGATACAATCTGTTTGGTTTCTATATTTTGCAACACACCGACGGGAATATCTATAATAAAAACCGAAAGTGCTTGTATCTAATGGTTTTACAACACGCCTTTATTAAGAAATCATAATCGATTTCAGTATATGGCGTAACTATATTTAATTAATGCGTGTATATATACACACAATCAAGAACTATTCCCACTAATAATTAAAAGTATTTTACGTAGTTTTTGTGTTCATAATATGATGTGATAACACTGTTATAAAACAATGTAAAAATATATGTTTAAGATTGTGACAATGAAATTTTGTTCGCATTAGAACTAAATTTTATTAAAGAACTTTTAGTACGCAATAGGGAAAATACTTTTTTTTTGTTGCTTAAAACGAGTAGATAGATATCACTGAAACATATTTTTAACAGTACGATTGAAATCGGAAATCATCAGTGCAAAAACGATTTTCAAAATAAAAGGAAAGACAGAAATAATTAATACACATAGACAGATAAATTACATAGGCCTGTAAAAAAAGATATTTTTTAAAAATTGTTTTTCAATGCTGTATTCAAAAACGTAGGTTTTCTCACGAAAAATAGGTGTATTTTAGGAATAGTAAGCCAAATACAAAAAATTGTGGAGTGTACATACATACATTTTATTAAAATCATAAGTAACCAAGCATTTTTCATAAAAACAACACAAAATTAGTAAAATTGAATGATTTTCTTGTTTAATACTCCTCATAGTATCGTTTTCGCTTCACATCAAAAGTTCGTTTTGTGCTTCTTCTGGATCACTGGGGATCAAAGATTTAACAGCTATTCAGTGTTACCACCCGACCAAATTAATATTTCCCACGACCAATCTAAGCCTAATTTTAATTAATAAGATTAAACACTGTAATGCTTACTTGTCTAAAATGCCTAGTTGTCGATAATTTCAAGTGAAATTAGTTTCTTAATGAATTTTTCTATTATTTTTTCTGTAATCAGCGTACAAACAGCTATAAAAATCACTGCGTATATTTCAAACACTTTTTCCATCGCAGGCCTGTGTTATTAGTAACAGGCCAGACATTACGCTTATTGATACTAATAGACATTGGAATACATTTAGATGATGCAAACATTGCACAAAAAGAAAGAGAAATGGTAAAATATACACCATTTTCAATCGAGCTAAAAGAGCTTTGGAATCACGAAGCAGCAACATGTGATGTCAGTAACAGATATTACAACAAAACAATTTCTCCATCACATACAAACTATAGAAACAAGTCCACATACAAAAAACAGTTCTTATAAAAATAACAGCAATAGTCACATAATTTTTCAATGATCAATAGAAAATCTTATAACATGACTAATATTTGTCATTTGATCAACACAATCGCAGCTATGATAACCACTGGGCGTACAAAACAGCACAAAACTTGTAGTAAGTATGGTCTTGTGGTAGATAACAAAACTACAATATCAGCCATGTAGAGTCCGAGCTCAAATCCGTAGATAGATGGCTGAGAACGTGAAATCTACGCCATAATAAAAAACTGAGATGGATAGCTACATATTTAACAAGTGGACATAACTGCAAATGTTGATTGCTTATCATCGGCCAGTTGCCCTTTAACGTTTTGATTTGGTGTATTGCTCTTTAATTATTTTGAAATGATGCAATGCCTAATGAAGCGAAACCTAGTTTATAATTCTAATTTAACAAAAACGGAACTTTACAAATTAAAAAGATAGAATAAACCTGTTTCTTATTCGTATATTATTGATTATATTCTTACCATATCATCCAGAATTCAACCCATTAAAAATTAAGGAATCATAAAAAATCGTGATGCTGCGAATTCATTGAAGGTAGACAACATGCTGCAACTTGCAAGACATGATTTACAAATATAGCCATGGACAACTAGCCAAAAATTAGTCAACATGTTACAAACATTGAAAAATACATTGTGTATAAACATATGATAGATAATTATTCCGAATTATGTAATTATAAATAAATTAGCAGAAGAAGAGAGTGATGATATTTATCCTCTTTCATCAAAAGGCTGAACATGTAATTTATAAGTAATTACTAGTTTTAGTTCAAGTATTTTTAATATTTTATAGTTTCATTATGGAATGTGTGTAGTAGTTATTTCTAGCTCAATCCACATATTCTCAATCGATAGATCTGGCGACTGAGAAGATAATTTGCTATTTCCTCTCCATGGCAAAATTAAGTAAAACAAAATCTTCCACACCAATACACGCCAATAGTATTACTCAATTTCCCCTATACTTTATAGTAGTTTGCAAATACAGCGTGTTTCAAAAAGAAAATACGTATTATAAAGTATTTTTTTTCCAAACTATCGATCGCTGCGCCTAGGCTCGGCTATTGGAGAAACGAATACATAGTCTAGTTTATTTAATAGCCGCTAGATGTCAGTTGTCTTCTGTTTTACTTGGTAACCGTCATATGTTTAAAATGGTTACTCCGCAGCAGAAATCATTTTGTATTCTCGAGTTTGTGAAGTGCAATTCCGTGATTACAGTGCAAAGACGTTTCAGGTTGAGCTACCAAATTGATCCTCCGAATGGGTGGAACATTCGCAGACGGTATCGACAGTTTGTAGATACAGGATGTGTATGTAAAGGAAAGAGTCCTGGCGCCCTCGTGTTTCTGAAGAAAATATTGAAGAATTCAAACTGCTTTCCAACGTAATCCTTCAAAATCATCTCGTCGTGTCAGTCGGGAGTTACAACTGCCTACAACAACAATTTGGCGTATTTTGAGTCGTCGGTTGGTTATGAAGCCGTACAAGTTACAGCTGTTACAAGCTTTACGTCCTGATGACAAACGGAAACGTGTGGCATTTTGTAACGAGATTCATGATGCTATTGACAATGATAACACTTTCGCACAACGCATCCAGTCATTGAACATGTACGAGATTCGCTTAAAATCAATATGTTTTGTGCGATATCCCGATAATCTGTTTACGGTCCATTCTTGTTTCATGGAAACACGGTTAGCAGTTAGCAATATCTCGCTATATTACAAAAGTTGGTGTTTCTGAGGCTGCATGAAGACAGCTTCACTTGTCAACAAGATGGGACACCCCCTCACTGGAGTCGCCAAGTGAGTGAATATCTGAATGAAACTCTACCGAACCGTTGGATTGGTCGTCAAGGAGCTGGCGACTTAGCATGTCTCGGCTGGGCTCCACGGTCACCGGATTTGACACCCTGTGACTTCTTCCTGTGGCGTTTCTTTAAAGACAACGTTTATGAACCACCACTCCCACAGAACCTGGAAAAGTTGAAGAACAGATCCGTAGTGCCATAACATCGGTGACGAACGACATGCTTGCCCGAGTATGGGAGGAATTTGAGTATCGATGTGATATTGTTCGTGTCGCTGACAGAGGACATATTGAACATTTGTAATCTGAATTTGAAAGGTTCGTAAATAGGTGTGTAAAGTTTCATATTCGTATGTCTTAAAGTTTAATAAATATATGCATATGTATATTCTTTTTGAAACAATCTATACTTTAGTATTAACTTCCTACTTTGTAAAGATACCAAATTGAAAAATATTAAATTTTATTTCATCGGAAAATGTCGAATCCTCAAAAGTTTATGTCTTTGTTCAAATACGTTTCTTTTCTCTTGCTTCTTCCATAAGGGGGGAGTTGAATACATAAAATTATAATTGTTTTTTTTTTCGTCACCTAGCGGAGGCATTAATATTGCTAAGTGATTAAGTTGGTATTAAAGAATTTAACAATTTCTTGACTATTATATATTCAATATTATTTGCGTTTGTTTTGTGACACGAAATTTGTGTTCAGTGGTTAAGTTTCTGATTTATATTTTATTTATTACTTTGTTATGTGTTTGTGATTTTGTTTTTCTTTTTAATATTGGCATATATTGTAAAATTATAAACATGCCTAAATACTTGTTTTTGTTGAAAAATAAAGACTTGTAAGTTAGTTTTACTCATAGTATATTAAAACCATTTTCGTATGGAAGAGTGAATGTAACGATCATTGAAATGTATAGCTTATAAATTTGATTTATTGATAAATACAATTTTCCGTAAGAGAAAATGAATTCAATATAAAAGGATTATTTAAGTACACCATTTCAGCAATGATATAAACCTGAGATGAAGAATTTACCAAGTTATTGTCGTGTAATAATAAAAAATGGCAAATATAATTGTTCCATTTTTATATGAGAGTGCTTCTCTTTTTGATAAGAAGTTTTCGCGAGGTAACTGTTAAAATGTAATCAGCACATTGTGATTTTTACTAATTGTTTTTAAATATCAATATGTTTCTGTTATTTCAGTTGACACTTCAGAAGATATCTTCGGATATTCTTTTTTTAAACTAATAATTTTTCTTGCCCCCACAAACTTTTCGCTGACGAGTAATTTATCTTCTGTTTAACATTTCTATATCGATTAACATGTTCACTGTTTATTTAAAATTGTTTAGCATCTCAGCACTTTACTCTTTGGACATTAAAGAAGTTTTGTTTCTAGATCGGAAAAATATTTAGTTATGCTTGATTATGACGTACTCAAGTCTAAACAAAAATATTTGCCATTAACATACAAAGAATATGAGTGCCATTCTTTTGTACTATAGCAGCGGCTTTCTCTCGCAAAGGTAGTAAGATGTAAGTAGTCTTTTGTATCGATTCCTGCAATATTTTTATTGTACATGTACACAGTCTCCGGTTTCTTCACTTACTGCCTTTGTGCAAATATTGATCCACATAATTTCTATACTCTGAAAATAGGTACAGCACATCCTTTTTATTGAGCAATGTTTTTAGTTTGATGCTTCTATTTTTATTTCTATCGCTTTGTCTAAGAGTACAGAATATAAAGCGCGGATTTGTCGAAAACGTTGAAAGATGTGAGTAGTGTCAAAAGATGTAATTCGCACAAAGGTATTAATTATGCTCTAAGTTGTCAAACAGCTTTGACTGATGATGTGCGATATTTTTTCATAATGATTTATTTTTCCGTAAATAACCTCATAATTTTTCTTTTATTCAATTATCTCTCGTTACTATTATGTCTCGTTTTTATTATTTGCAAACCTAATCAGAAATTGCCCCACTATTTTCAAAATGATATAATTTAATAATAATATTATTGTATTTATATATTTTTAAAGGCCGTACAATGTCAGAATGCAAAACAATATAAAAAAACACAACATATGTACTATAGATAATGTAAAAATTTAAAAAAAAACTCGTCTAAATGATCAAATGTTTTTGTGGAATATTTTTCTTAGTTCTTGTTTAAATGGATTCAGTGATAAGTTCTTTATAATTTCCATAATGCGATTGTGTGTCATTATGGACTGATACAAAATGCAATTTGTATCTTTGTCAAATTTATAGTTGGCGATAGTAAAACTTTCTTTTCGGCTCTAGTATGATGACTTTGTACAAACTGATATCCACTAAAAATGATAACATAATTATATAATTTTAATAAATACAGTACATTCTAAAATATATACACATGGTAAGATAAATATATTATTATTACATCAAAACATGTTTGTCTCTTATTTAAATGATTTTTGCAGGATGCATCCTTATCATTTGCACTGATTATGAGTGTTTCGTTACTTTTTATAACAATAAAAAGGCAACTGGCTTTCTATGTTTTTTATTTACTTACACTACCGGCCATAAATAAGGGATCACATACTATCGATAGAATCGCTGCCTTTTTATCTGGGTTTCGGTAGGAACAATTGAAATAACAGATGTGAGTGCGTTTCTGAGAAATTTACCGATAATATCCGGATTATTATGTAAATTATATAATCATATTTGTTAGTGTAAAATATTATAATTTCCATTAATCCTTTTGTGATCTGTATTTAGTATTAATACTTTTCCTGAAAGTATTTATTTTAAAGAATTTTTTTATAGTTATTACAAGATTATAATGGTTCTAAGAAACAATTTACAGGAATTTGTCGTACCACACAGAATGTTGTATTCTAAGAAAAATTTTGTGTTTGTCTAGAATATGTCTGAGTAAGTTGTAATACGAGTATTCGTGAACAAACATACAAAATGCCAAAAGGAAATCAATTGAGTGCAGAAATTTATAGAGCTAGAATAACATTACATAAAGAAAAACTGTCACTGCAGACAATAGCGCAAAAATTAAAATTAAAAAAATTAAGATATCAGGCAGTGCCAGGTACAAGGAAAGGTACATAACAACGAGTGCAATGCAACCAAAAAAACGTGTCGGAAGACCAAGGATGACCACTACAGAAGAAGATTTGCAGCTAGAACTGGTTTCTAAACGGAATACACAATTAACAGCTTCGCGCAAAATTAAATAAAAATCGTGAAAATCCGGTATCGCTGACTATCGTAAAAAGACGTTTATCAAAGGTGGAACTAAAAGGGCGATTTCCTGTTCGTAAACCATTGCTACGATCACAAAATCATAGAAAACGATTACAATGGGCCAAGGAGCACCAACAGTAGGATGTGGAAATATGGAACAGGGTTCTGTAGACAGACGAATCCAGGTTCCAAATATTTGGAAGTAATCGGCACCTTTTTATCCGTAGACGAGATCGCGAAAGGACGATATCAGAATGTATTGTGCCAACAGTTAAACACGGTGGAGATTCAGTTCTTGTTTGGGGAATATTTTCTTTTAATGGTGTTGGAGATTTGCATAGAATTGATTGAATTTTTCTTCATAGAACTAATGATATTATTTTGTTTTATAAGAATATATAGCTTACTTTTATAGTAATTACATTTTTATTCGTATATATGTATATTGTTTTACTAAAAGTGTACCATTTTTTAATATTTTACTTATAGTGATACTTCATGGTAGTGTATGTCTATACAAATATTGCAAAGATGTCATCGCTACATTTTAGCGTCAACTGCCGCCTACATTTTCTTCCTTAAATACGTATACTACCAACCTAAGACTAAACTATAACTAGGTATATAATAGTAAAATACCTAGTCCTGCCATAAATACTGATATAAAGGTTTTTAAGTACAAAAAGAAAACTGCAAGTTGGATTTAAATTATTTTTTGATAGTTTATTTTGGCAATGGTAAGCTACAAAATACAATGCAAATTACTCGAAATGGCCGCCATTTGCCTTAATACAACGCCGAAGTCTGCAGGGCCACTCATCAATCGCTGTACGGAGGATATCCATGGGAAAATTGTCGACTGCTTCTGTTAACGCTTGCTTCAATGATTCCAGGTTGCGATGAGGTCTTCTACAGACCATGCCCTCTAACATTGACCACAGTTTGTGGTCGAGCGGATTTAGGTCTTGGCTTGCTGACGGCCAATAGTCAGTACTAATAAACTCAGGTACATGATTTTCAAGCCATTGCTGAGTTGTTTTGGCCTTGTGAGCGGGCGCAGAGTCTTGTTGGAATATCCATGGTTGGTTTTGGAACATGGTGTAATTCATACAACACAAACATATGTAAGTCGGTTAATCATGAAAAAAGATGCGAGCTGCTCTAAATCTTATTCTTTCAAGGTGGTTATTTAGGTCATAGTTGCTAGATATTTGTGTAATTTGGTCGACGTTAAATCGGTCACGTTTTTAGTTCAGCAAATTTTAAAAATTTACAGCAAGCTTTCGAAACATTAATACTTTCCGCCGATTTTAAATTTTCTCACGCACGCACGCACGCACGCACCCACCGAACTTTTTTAAAATAGTAATTCTTAGTGGCGCCATCTATTTAGAAAAATATACATCGCTAAGGTACATCTTTCACCAATATTATGTCAAAATATCATGACGTTTGCATCATTAGAAGCAGAGAAATTGCGCATAAAGTAACTGTGTATATGGCTTTGGTCGAAAAATGAATTTTGAACAAAGAGTAAATATAAAACTGTTTTAAACACAGTAAATCGTTTATTGAAACGTTTAATTTGCTGAAACAAGTGTATGGTGTTGCGCGTTTATCACACCTGAGTGTGTAATATAGTGATATAAACGATTTAAAGACGGTCGTACCGACATAAATGACGACGAACATCCTGATGCAATCTGTGGTTACTGAAATTAACATCGAACTTATCGCGCGAATTTATCAGAAATGAACCGAAATCCTCATTGCGATACATGGGAATGGAATTAAATATTTCCAAAGATTCAATTCATCGCATTTTAACACAGCATTTAGGACTGAGAAAAATTTGTGCAAGGTTTGTACTATACAAGCTAACTGAATTTAACATTTTATGATTCGAAAGGCATAGTGCATAAAGGGTTTGTACCAACTAGTCAAATAGTCAATGCTGTATATTATCTTGGTGTTTTGAAGCGTCTTTTGGTGCATTTGCGTCGTGCGCGCCCTCAATATTGTTAAAATGGTAGCTGGCGTTTATTACACAATAATGCACCATCTCATCGCTTGACGCTTATCACTGATTGTCCAACTACAAATGGCATTTTTACCATCAACCACTCACCGTATTCACCGGATTTGGCCCCCTGTGATTTCTATCTATTCTTCAAACTCGAAGCCATTAAAAAGGCGTCGGCAGCGGTTTTGAAAGACATCTCTAAAGATTGACTTAAAAATTCATTCGACGTATTAATTGACTGTGCAAAACGTTGTATTGAAGCCGAACGAATTACTTTGAATAAAATAAAGGAATTTTACCAAAACAGTAAGCTTTTGTTTTTATTTTAAAAAATTTCAGTTTTCTCTGCGACAGACTGTGTATATACATACATACATGTATACTATAAACCTTGATCACGCAAATATCATGATTGCAATTTAAATACATAAATCATATATCTATTTTTCAAGTTTTCAATTTAGCATTGTATTAATACTGAGCAACAAACAATTGAGTTTATTTTTAGTGATAAACATTTTCAAATCATTGACGAAGATGCATTTATTACTACTAATCTGTTCATTAAGGTCATCAACAGATAAAAGTAACATTTGCGAATATTGATTTCAATCCGTGAGATGATACTCTTGAGGTAACTTGATACAAGGATAATTTAAATTTATTGTTATAAACGTTGCATTTTATTTGTTTATTATATATTATTATGTTTACGGTACGTACCTACTATCAATATTGTCATGTTACATCGTCATACAAAAATCTAACACAATTGGAATTCACTTGTAGTAATACATATATACCTAGTCCTGCCATAAATACTGATATAAAGGTTTTTAAGTACAAAAAGAAAACTGCAAGTTGGATTTAAATTATTTTTTGATGGTTTATTTTGGCAATAGTAAGCTACAAAATACAATGCAAATTACTCGAAATGGCCGCCATTTGCCTTAATACAACGCCGAAGCCTGCAGGGCCACTCATCAATCGCTGTACGAACGATATCCATGGGCAAATTGTCGACTGCTTCTGTTAACGCTTGCTTCAATGATTCCAGGTTGCGATGGGGTCTTCTACAGACCATGCCCTCTAATATTGACCACAGTTTATAGTCAAGCGGATTTAGGTCTGGGCTTGCTGACGGCCAATAGTCAGTACTAATAAACTCAGTTACATGATTTTCAAGCCATTGCTGAGTTGTTTTGGCCTTGTGAACGGGCGCAGAGTCTTGTTGGAATATCCATGGTTGGTTTTGGACCATGGTGTAGTTCAGGGGCTCCACTACATTGCTTAAAATGCCTCGTTGATAGTTTTTGACCACTGATGTAACACCTTTTTCACAAAAATTCAAGGAAACGACACCGTCATAGGATACTCCCCACCAAACCATCACTAAAGCAGGAAAATGACCTCGCTGAATCCTTGGCACCACTTCACTGGCTTCCTTGGAGGACCGTGCATACACCCTATCATTCTGCCTGTTAAAAGTTTCTTCTACGGTAAAAATTTTTTCATCAGAAAACAGAATTTTTTTGTAACGCTCTTTGCCGTACAACGATATCAGATGTCTGCATTTTTTCTTCCAATTCTTTTTTAATTCAGCGTTAAGGCGCTGTCCTGTTTGTCGTTTGAAAGCTCGAAGGCCTAGGTGTTGTTTAATGATACGGCTCATGGTTCTCGGAGCAATACCCATTCCACGAGCCATGATTTTCTGTTTGCGGACAGGATGTCGATTGATGCGGGACCTCACAGCATTGATGGCCTGTGGTGTACGAACTATGCGAGGCCTGCCAGATCTTTTACGGTCGATTACATTTCCAGTATCAACGAATAATTTGACAGTACGATACACAAACACACGCGTAATATTTAACGGTTTCAATAAATCAAAAATACGGGCTCTTTCTATTCCACACTTATGAAGTGCAATAACCGCAATACGGCTCTCTTTATCCGACCATTCCATAATGACGACTCACGCTATAGTGAAATTGTTCGGCACTTTTGTAAAGCATATATCAAATGTCAGAACTGCCAACATAAAATTTTTGTGCTTTCAAGTTATCATCTGCAAAAAGGTACGTTTACACTTGTATCAATACTTATGGCAGAACTAGGTATAACACTTTTTTCCATTTTTTCATTTTTATGTTAAATCATAACTCCTTAAATAGATAGGAGGTTTTAGAGATCGTTTGTCATTGCCTATATCAAATTGAACATGATCATTTAAGTTTTTGGAATTGTTTATTATTTTCATTCAATTCATTTTCCTTCATGTTTTCTATTTCTTTTGTATTTAACTATTTCCCTTACTCTTCCTATTCTCCATTGTTTTCTGTTTCGAAACAGTATGTTTTGTCCTTCTTGTAGCTTTTGTTATTTTTTGCAGTCTTATAAAAAAAAAATTTTTTTTATAAGACTGCAAAAAATATTTTTGAGTAGGATTGGTTGCCTTAAATGTATTTTCAACTGTAGACGGATTTATTATTGGTTGAAGATTAGTAAGCGACGTTGGAATTTTGGTTTTTACAATTTTATTTAAAAATAATCGTGCAGGAGAATAATTCATATTTGGTAAAGGTGTGTTGCGATACTCTAAGAGCAATGATTGTAATTCATTTTCTGAGTCTGATTTCCGAAACATTTCCTTCACAATTCCTACATATCTTTCTGCGAGTTCATTTGATTGATGATGATGGGGACTACTATAAATAATATTGAAATTCCATTCGCCAGAATATTTTTTGAAAATATTTGAATTATATGCCACATTGTCACAATGCAATGTATCAGGTATGTATCTCGAATTGTAAAAACTTTTCTTTACAATCGTTAATTACGTTTTCTGCGATCTTTGTTTCGTGTATAGTTTTTATTGTTGTATTCAAAAAAAATCCGAAGAAATACGCAGTCATGTTCTAGGTGTTATAAAATGATTTATTTATTATTTATTTTATTATTTTCGATTACATTTAAGATTAATATGGCAAGTTTCACAATGCAAAGTATAACTTTCTACATCTTCAAGAAGATTTGACCATGAGAACAATTATCTTGCTATCATTGTATGCCAAAATGTGGTTTATGTATTAAATCTAACATATCTTTCCTAAAGAATTAGGAGCAATAATTTTAGAATTTAGAAATAAGAGATTATTTGACAGTGTAAATACGATTGCTAGAATTTCCTTTTCTAGTTGTGCGTTTTAAGTATCACTCAAAGATCTCGATGCAAGGTTAAGGTTTTTCTTGCATAACAGCATAGCCTAACCCTTTACTTGATGCATCACATTGAATTGTTGTAGTTTTATTTTCATTAAAGATAGTTAAAACTGGTTAGATAGAAATTAGTGATTTTAATGTTTTTAATTCCGCGACATGTGTATCAGTCCAGTCTAATTGTATATCATTATATATGAAATTACGCATATACAGTCTGTCGCAGAGAAAACCGAACTTTTTTAAAAAAGTAATTCTTAATGGTGCCATCTATTTAAAAAAATATACGTCGGCAAAGTAAATCTTTCACCAATGTTATGTCAAAATACCATGACATTTGCATCATTAGAAGCAGAGAAATTACGGATAAAGAAATAGTGTTTATTTGGCACTGGTCGAAAAATGAATTTTGAGCAAAGAGCAAAAATCAAGTTCTGTTTTAAAATCGGTAAATCGTGTACTGAATCGTTTAATTTGATGAAACAAGTGTATGGTGATGCGTGTTTATCACGTACGAGTACGTATGAGTGGTATAAATGATTTAAAGACGGTCGTACGGACATAAATGACGACGAACCTCCTGGTGCAAAAAAATCTGTGGTTACGGAAAGTAACATCGAATTTATCAGAAATGAACCGAAATCCTCATTGCGATACGTAGGAATTGAATTAAATATTTCCAAAGATTCAATTCATCGCATTTTGACAGCATTTGGAACTGAGAAAGATTTATGCCACACAAGCTAACTGATGATCAAAAATTGCTCCGAATTCAACATTGTACAGGCTGGATGAACTTAAGATGAACTTAAAAATTCATTTGACATATTAATTGATCGTGCAAAATGTTGTATTGAAGCCGAACTACATTGAATAAAATAAATGAATTTTACCAAAATAGTAAGCTTTTGTATTATTTATTATTATATTTGTATTATTATTATTTTGTATTATGTGTTAATTGCGATAGATTGAGAATACATAATATTTTGAGAAAAATTTAAACATGCCTGATATTTTTAAGAAGTCTTTTTTATTGTTAGGACTTTGCAAAGCTTTAATACTTATATTCTTAACATGATGTTTTTTTATACATTCAGGTAAATCTACTACTATAAAATTTACATTATAAGAAATATCTTTATGTGTACAAGTTAGATTTGCTTGACCCACAAGCTTTAGTTCATAAATACCATAAGATATTAAAGTTACTGGGGTTTCTTTAATTTTTAAATGATTAGTATTTAACCTATGCAAATACCTTGCTAACAAAATACTTGATTCTGGTCCACTTCTAACTTAAAGCTAATTGTGTTCCTGTCAAGAATATATTAAATTTTTGTTTCCATAATCGCACAATGGCAACTAGCTTTCTATGTTTTTTATTTACTTATATTTAGACAAATATTTCAAAGATCTCATTGCTACATGCTAACATTAACTGTCGACCTTAGCTACACTTTTTTCCTAAAATATATCTATCCCCAATCTAAGGCTATAAGTTATAACTAGGTATGTAATAGTATAAATACAACCTAGCAATGGCTTATTCCCACCGTATTTAAGTCTGGAGTGCACAAATGTATAATATGCCGCAGCATGACACTCATACTACACGCAATTATTCGCAAACTATAACATGGCGACCTCAACTTTACCCGCGAAAAACTTCACATGCAAATTCCACGTAAGGCTAGTCTATTTACCATTTCATGAAGGAAGTCACGTCCGTGGTTGTAAGTACTACACCATTTTGTTCTATTTCTAGAATTTATGAGTTATTATTAAATTGTAGTATGTTGATTTTGTTATATTTAATTTGAAATTATGTGCTAAAAATCAATCTTCTTTTTCTTGTAGGTTTCTTATCTTAGTTTCGAATTTGTTTTACATTATTGTTAAGCTGTTTTGTTGCATATAGCAAGTCATTGACAAACAGAAGGAATAGCGTTAGTTCAAATATAATGTAAAACTCCAATGTTACTTTTTACCATTCAGATATTATGTACTTTCTTTCCATTCTGATCATGTATAACATTAATGACTCCTTTCTGTTAAGTGTAATCTTATACGAACGTATGAATCTTTGATAAAATCTATACGAGGGTAGTTTGACAGGTAGTGAGAATGGAAAAGAAAAACGAATTTTTTAAATATAAAATAATTTTTATTCAAAATAATTTTTATTTTTCAATATCTGATCATGTATAACATTAATGACTCCTTTCTGTTAAGTGTAATCTTATACGAACGTATGAATCTTTGATAAAATCTATACGAGGGTAGTTTGACAAGTAATGAGAATGGAAAAGAAAAACGAATTTTTTAAATACAAAATAATTTTTATTTTTCAATATATTCTCCTAAAAGAGCAATACATTTATTGCAACGGTGTTCCAATGCCCTTATGCCATCTCTAAAATGCGATTCCGGAAGGCTTGCAAAATACTCATTTACGAAGATGACAAGCTCGTCATTAGACGAAAATTTCTTTCCACCTAGTGCCGTTTTCAATTTTGGAAAAAAGGTGGAAGTCGGAAGGGGCTAGATCCGGCGAATAAGGCGCATGCGGTACTAATTAGAAATGCAACTTGGTGAAACAGAATCTTTTTCTTTGCCATTCCTGGCCGTTTAGCACGAATCTCAACATTTAGTTTTTGTAGAAGTTCTCCATAATATTGTCCGTTTATTGTGGCACCCTTCCGAAGGTAATCAATGAGCAAAATGCCCTTTGAATCCCAAAAAATTGATGCCATCACCTTGTTTGCCGATAAAGTGGTTTTCGCTTTCTTTGGAGGTGCAGAACCACGTTCTAACCATTGTTTCGACTGTTGTTTAGTCTCGGGTGTACTGTAGTGTGTCCAAGCTTCATCGCAAGTAACAAATCGCCTACAAAAATCAACCGGATTCCGCTTATAAACGTCCAAACACTCATTGGAAATGCGCAAACGAGTGAACTTTTGATCAGTCGTAAGCAATCGCGACACCCATCTTGCCGAAAGCTTGGAAAGGCCGAATTCTTTCGTTAAAATGTTTCCCGTAACTCGTCTTGTATTTCGGTAGCTTTCATACCCTTAATTACGAAGTATTTAATCACCGCACGATACTCTGCTATTTCCATTTTAACAAAACGACGTGTTGCTTCTTTTTCAATCAGCTGTCAAAAATAAACTAATCAACCGATTTATCTAAATATCGGAATGTAAACATATAAATAGGCAAGCTAAATTACGGTGCATTTGTTTTACCAATTAGAGCGCTACCTATGTGTCATTCTCACTACTTGTCAAACTATCCTCATACATCAGTGTGATATATATTTTTTAAAAAATATATTAATATTTATTAGTGGGTACACTTTTTGTCCTGTTGTAAATTTACAAAAACATAAACATTTTAAATTAACAAAAGAAATTAGAAAATCCTTCGTTGTCGTTAGTGAAATCAGTGCAAATAGTGAACTTTTCGCGCACAGCTGTGCGTTTAGAAAATATTTTAGATTCAAACTTTACCATATTATCAAACTATCCTCGTAGTATTGATTATTTAAATTTACAATTGTAGTTATAGAAATACTTTTTTCTTTGAATTTTTTATTTTTTGTTTTCAATCATCTATACTATTGGGTCTGGGAAAAAGTTCGTGGCGTTTTTCCCGATAGATGGCATTGGTTGCCGATAACTAAAGAACAACAAGTCACAGCGACACCACCGAGGGCTCGTTTTTTAGATGACCTTCCGAACGTTAGTTTGAGCGTAGAAACATAACATTATTCGCAAATGGAGAAGTGAGAAATTTGCTATAGCAATATTATTATTAAGGGGAAGAACGCTGCGCAGGCTTGTGATAAAATTTGTGCTGTGTAAAATTTTCGTTGTTCTGGAAATTTACGCTCCGGTCGTCCAATCACTGAAAAATCTTGAAATTGAAAAAGTCCAACAAGAAATCAGCAGTGTCGATATTGGCATTAGGCATTGACCACAAAACTGTTTTGAACCATTTACACAAAGCTGGTTACAAAAAAAAGCTTGACGTATTGAGTTGAGCGTTATGGACCGAATTTTGCGATGCGCTGCTGAAACGGAATGAAATCGAGCCGTTTCTGAAACGTTTAATAACCGGAGATGAAAAATGGATTATACGATAATCGGAAGCGTAAAAGATCGTGGATAAAGGACCGTCACAAGCGTTCGCTAAGCCAACATTGACGCCAAAAAAAGTGATGCTGTGTGTATGGTGGGACTGGAGGGGAATCGTCCACTACGAGCTACTTCCAAGTGGTCAGACGATTGATTTCAACTCTATGTGTAGAGAGATTATACGGCCCGAATTGAAATACTTTTGACAACGCCCGACCACACACTTCTTTGATGACCCGTCAAAAATTGAGAGAGTTTGGTTGGGAAGTTTTGATGCACCCACCTTACAGTCCGGATATTATTTTTTGTTTTCACGCGCCATGCGGGGACCAGTTGAATGAAAAAACGCCACGAACTTTTTCCCAGACCCAATATTATTAATGTAGATGTAGTTTTTACTTTTGTTTTGCAAAATTTACAAAATGCAAATATTATTATTAAGCGAAAACTTTCCGTATTTAAGCGATAAATTTAGAACATTCTCTAACATTCTGAAATTCTTATTGTAGTACGTACAAATACTTTTGTTCTCCAGTTAGTGGCGGCTTCTAGTAAACTATCAAGTTTCATCAAAAAAAAAAATAGACCAAAATTGTTATAATGACTGTAAAAGGTAACCAGGTCGATTACACCGTAGTCGTTTTTTAATAGTGTCCTTTAGAGAAAAAAAGTAATAAATATCTTGTTAAACTTACGATTTTTATTTGCAATTTTTGATTTGTACTTAAATCGAATATACATAGGTCTGTCAAGGTGTTTAATTTTTATTTGTTTATCATAGAATGATAAGTACCGACAATAATTCTCAATAACGGAATTCATCCATATACATACAAGTATTATCGTTAAATAAAACATTTAAACTGCAGTTTGTGAAGCACGTATAATACAATTTCCATTAAAAAACATATACGATTCTACCCGAACACAGTTTCAGCTGCATACATTTGTGTTTGTGTTGTAGAATGGTTGCAACACATGCATTAAACGTGTAATTCGATTCTATCTTATTGTAATTTCGACTGCGCTTTTTGAAAGACTTTAATTTACACTTTCGTTATATATTAGCATATTATTGTCGTTTTAATATTTGTTGGTTTTCTCATTTTTGTTGTCGGTTGCTCAAATCTATAACCGCCATTGCTTCCAATGGAACAATACTAGCAGTTAATATCTTTTTTATAGCTTTTGCAAATGGATTAATAATAATAATTGGTGAGCAGTAAAAATTATATTTCATTTATTTTTCCTTACAAATAGTATCCTTATTAAAACATTCATACTGTACAAATACTTATGTCAATCAATATAAAATCCAGTTTTCGGGGAGTATTTCGAAAGTTATACATAATTCATGTCGTTTCGAAAGAATTTATTATCTATATTTGTATACATACAAAGTGTATTGCATACTTGTCATTTGTTTGGAATTTAGTAAGACATGTGTTCTCTGAAACACTTGTGAATGTGAGTGTGCCTGTTGTTTGTGGACACACGTTTTACCATCATTATTGCTTGAAAAAGACATTCTGCAAGATATCCACGTGAATTAGCTCAAGGCCACGATAAGTAACAAAGCAACGAGTGATATGCGTATTCGAGGATGTGTATGTTTGTATCTATCTATCCGTACTACCGCCTCGAAATTACTCAACCGATACATACACATATTTAATTAATTGCTTATTTATATACGCATGTATGGTTTATACAAACAAAGCATTTACAATTAAACACATAAATAATAGTACAACACTTAATAACGTAATAGAGGACACATTTTTCATAAACTACAAAAGAACTAGATAAAACAATGCAAGAATAATTGGAGAATTTTGAAACAAAGAAGAGTGCTATATACTATATTAAATATGTTACCAAAGGAATGTACTGAATACTCTGTATATTGACTACAATAAATGAAAGTAATAAACATTGTAAATTTAGGTTTAAAGTAGAGCTATAGTTTGTTATCGGTGTCAATATATTTTTAGATTGGTCAACGAATTACATCACAGCAGCTATGCAAGCTAAGTAAGTTACGCAAGCTATCATTTTTCGTTGTATAATATGTACAATATGAAAAAATTGTTACATACATTCTCATTTCCTTTGACCTTTCCCAATTACATTAAACATAGCTTCACCTAAATAAATTTATGATGTTATCAAGAGACATTATATGCTTTAAATAACAGTTCAATGAATTACAGAACAAATCATATGTATAAATTGAAATTATTCCAGAAGGGTGTGCTCTCAGTCGCAGCTCTTTAATATAACCTCGTAGCTATATTTACTTCATCAGATTATGTATGTACATACATAGATATACGCTATCCAAGATGATGCGTCCTTTAATGGACATTTCAACCGTTAAAATGACGTCAATTAGAGAAGAAGAGATTACTCGTTGGAAGGGTACCGGGTATCGACGAATTGTTAAAGTTAAAAAAATGTAGTGAATATTGCAATTAAAAGATATTACATTTTAATTGTTTTTTAATTATCGCCTAGAAAAGTTGAATATGCAAAATTGAATTTATGCATTCCACGGATTCATTTTCGTAAAAAACAAGTATTTTGCTTTTATTATTACACCGAATCAAATGCTTGTTTCTCTTCTGTTGTCCAACTGTCCAGCTTCAAGATTAACATATATTAAGGGTAGTCAGAGTTCACTGATAGTCGCCAGGTAGGGCGATTCTACGTTTAATTCTGAATGGACAATCCAGTGGAGACATTATATGCTTGAAGTAACAGTTCAATGAATTACAGAACAAATCATATGTATAAATTGAAATTATTCCAGAAGGGTGTGCTTTATCGCAGTCGCAGCTCTTTAATATAACCTCGTAGCTATATTTACTTCATCAAATTATGTATGTACATACATAGATATACGCTATCCAAGATGATGCGTCTTTTAATAAACATTTCAACCGTTAAAATGACGTCAATTAAAGACGCTGTATTGTTATTAGTTAAATCAAACGAATTGCTTAAAAGAAGTGCAGATTTGGCAACATGGTATAAATCCATCAATATAGGAATGATATGACAAAATACGAGTTTTATTTAAGTCTAATGAAAATAACAACAGTAATGATAAATATTGGTCCCACAAATTGAAGATTTAAGATACCTAGTCAAATATTCACAGAAAACTTTCTTTGATGTCCAAATTTTCGAATAGCTCTGGGATTTTCATCCGCACAAAAATGGAAATTATGACTGTTGAAGACACCCCTCTCACTTCATAAAATAAGTGATTAGATTTCTTTCAATTTTGTTTAAAATTGTGCTGCAAAAAATTATTCTTTGAAAATTGTAATTTTCGTATAATGGTTGTACTTTTGTAACGTAAAATAGTCATAATCACTGAATGAACGGTAGACTTACTTGGAATGTTCCAGGGCTATTTGTCAAGTGCTGCAAGTAAGATTCTGATGAACAATATCCACAATTCCTTCTTGAACTTGGATCGTACGCCGATGTCTTAGTTCACTTGCCTCACGTTCACTGGAAACAAATGTGCCTGTTTCAAGAGTCTCCAATCCAACCTTCGAAATGTATTGGCAGACGAGTGTTGCCCGTGTGAATATCGTATTGCATATTAGTCTTTCGTCAAGTGCGCATTTATATTGCAAAATCCAAATACCATATACATATCGGCGTATTCGTTGAAAGTGTACATTACAAGCTGCGCCACGCCAAAGTCCATAAAAATGTTTGGGCCAGCCTGCTACTTTTCTAAGATCCTTATCATCACGAGTTATTTTATGCAATGGTTCTATCTTCGCGTCTTCGTTTAGTAGTTTTAGATTCTCTGAGAAGTAAATTCTCAAATAACTTTGGAATGATTGCGAGAAGTAAGATGTGTTAGTACAACTCGATCTTATATTGTGGTTTATCTGGTCTTCAGAGAATTATTATTTCTGTTATTTTCCAGCTGCTTAATACATACCTAAATCAAATCATTACATTTATATATCATATGTTAACGTAATGGTCGCTTTTCTTGGAAGTAACTTTAAAATCCCGTAATTAAATCGTTCACATTAGCTTGCATTTTACTTGCATTGAAGGTAAACTGAAGTTGTTTGACAAGCATGTATCACATTCTCCTTGTTGTCTCTCACCTACTTACCATCAGTCTTTCTTAGGGTTGGGATTGGGCAATAGATTTTCTTAACCTTTTCGATGTTCTACAAAGTTGTCTGTTGATGAAATCTTCTTATCATTCTTTTCTTTATTAATTAAATTATTTTTCTATGTTTTCAAGTCTAACATTAATTAATTATGCATTTATTTCTCGCAGTAAGAGTCAATTTTGCTTTTTTATTATGGACGTCACACAGATTTTTTTTCCCGTTAAGTATTAACAAAGACCATTTTAATTATGCGAGTCATGCATCATTAGATGTCTCTGCATATAAGAACACTTATTCCACACGTCGAACACGGTTACATGAAGATACTTGATGCTGCCAATATTTAACGGATATTACTCACTTTGTGAATGTGCATACTGAAAACCTGCTAAAGGCTCATAATGCAAACTCTAGTAGTAAAGTAACGATCTTAATAGATCTTGTCGATAGCAATGGCAAGTTATTGGTTTATTTATAACTTTGGGATCTCTGGATTGAAGAAAAGGGCAGTTGTTCGGGAAGGTTTGTCGTGGTTTCTCTTCTCATTAAAGGCGAATGCTGACCACAAAAGATGTTATGTGGTATTAAGAATGCGGGTTTAATTAATAATAACTAATGACCTTGCGAAGCCCTCTATAATTCGTGTTTAGCTATTGAGAGATTTGAAAGTATAGGTTATTGTTACTACTATTATTATTATTATTATAGTGCGCAAAAACGTTAAGCACTTTAATCTATTTAACTTAGGGCAGAAACTATATACATACTTTATTTCCCTCGCATATACGATTCAAAATTTAATTTTGGAGAAATAAAATGCTATTTATGTGATCGAATATTGGACTGATACTATTTTGTAATATTTCTAGCAAAGATATACTACAGCTTCACCTTTACAATTGTTCCGTTTATTTATAATTTCTCGGTTATTTATGGCTAAGGAAGGAAAGCATTAGTCAATTTTCTAAGTCGGAACTCTTCTCTCATAATATAATTAATCGTAGGAGTATATTTTTATATTCAATGGAAAACAACTCGCTAACTACCAAACAATCGAATATGTTTATTTATACTTTGTATTTAAGCTTCATCTTCTCCAATAACAGCTGTATTGTGATTCACAATACCACAACGTCGTATACAAAAACAATTGCTAATAATATCAATACATTACTAGAATACATATTCGAATCGGTATTTATAAATTGTATGTACATATTTTAAATTTTGCTAATGTATGTGTTTAAACTTTTTTCACATAGTTTAGTCAAAACACATCTGGAACGAACTATTTTATATTCACCAGATTTCATAAGTTTTGCATAAGTTATTATTAAAAGTTTCCACATTGCCTCTGTGCATTATATACACATACATAAAATGTATGTTTCCTTTCCTTCACGTAGCGAAGCGAAAATAGAATTTTCACACACTTACATACTGCATGTATTATACATTGTATTTGTATCGTTTCACGGATAACATTATGTAAATACAAACATGCACAGTAGGTGAGTTCTTTTTTTCACATACATTTACTCGTTACAATCAATCCAAAAATACAGCAGACGACGAACGAGAGCTTTTGCCGTTAACCTCCTTAACCTAAATATACAGTCTAGAAATGACAAGTCCGGGCAAACGGCTGGTCCAACTAGCATTAAATATGCACGCTGCATTTTAAAACTGATATGTTTTTATATGCGTTCATTCGCATCTTCGCGTGTATATGATTAGCCTGTTCTTTTCTGTTTGCATCTCTGTCATCACTCATCACCTTCTATTTCGTTCTGGGCGGTCCCGTCTGTGTCGGCCGAATGTTTACAATTTATATGTTCTCTATTCCTCTTTTTAATTACGAAAATGCTGATTCATCTAATTTTAAATATTTACACAACTAATAATGTTATTAAAACATCAATTAGATTTTATTTAAGAACATGATGGAGTAAAACATGTTCTTTGTGACATGCACCTTTACAATTAAACAAAAATATACCATTCATAATCCCTACAAGCTAGTGTTTTTTGGCATTGCGGAGATTATTCATGCAGCCAGACGCTAACGATTATAGAAGACATAACTAAGGTTAAACATATACAACTTTCACGCCTAGGGGACCTTCAAGGCGACTATAACACAAACAATACTGTGTCACGGAAATATAGGAAATTTCCGCAAAGGTATCATACTACATCACAAGTTCTAAAAAAATATTAAACAGTCCAGGATATATTTTCTGTTCCAAATTAACAAACGTTGAAAATTAAATGGTCTTTCTACCTTCGTATACGCTACGACTAGTTTCCTGCATTCAAAAACGATGTGATCGAGATCATCTTTAATATTGCATGTACTACAATTACTGCAGTTGAGAATTTTTAATCTAGCCAAATGAGTCAGATACCACCCATGTCCGATATATTTTCTTGGTATGCCATACTTAGAAAACCAAACGCTGCTCGGTAACCCAAAATACAGGGTGTCTATAAAAGAACTCCGGGGTTTTAAGACAAAATATTTTAATAAAGTAAAAAACGTACATACATGTTTTATACATGATTAGAAAGCTTACATTTTCAAGATTTTTTAACAACTTAGTGAAGTTCAATGTGAGCTCCGTGAGTGGCACGGCACACGTCGAAACGGTATTCTACCTCTTCCCATGTCCTGGCGAGCATGTCTGGGGGAACGGACGCCACGCAATTCTCTATTCGTTCCCTGAGATGGCGAACATTTCGAATTTTCTCCGCATACACAAGATTCTTGATATGCCCCCAGAAGAAAAAGTCCAACGGAGTCATATCAGGGCTCCTTGGTGGCCATGGAATAGGTCCTTCCCTTCCAATCCACCTGTTGCCGAAACGAGCGTCCAGTGACTCACGCGCACGCAAACTGAAGTGTGGCGGCGCCCCATCTTGTTGGAAGTAAACTAAACCTTTCTCCGCCTCAATGTCATCCAACTGAGGATAAACATACTCCTCTAACATGTCACAATAGATATCACCATTGATATTCCTTTCGACAAAAATGAAGGGACCTATGACTCTGTCACGCATAAGAGCACACCAAACATTCACTTTGGGCGTGTCACGTTCGTACTCAATAAACTCATGGGGCGGCTCTGAACCCCAAGTTCTGCAATTATGCCTGTTTACAGTTCCGTTCACATGAAAAGTAGCTTCATCACTAAAAACCACACTTTTTAAAAAATCATTATCTTCATCAATTTTATCCAGCATGGAAACAGAAAATTCGAATCTCTTAACCTTGTCTGCCGGTTTGATATGGTGTAAAAGTTGTATCTTGTAGGCAGTTAAACGAAGTCTTTTACGAATTACCTTATGGACTGTTGATCTTGGTAACCCCAAGTCCAGACTGCGTCTTGTTAACGATTTCTTAGGGCTTCGAGTGCATGAAGCTCGGATTCTGTCCACATTCTCTTGAGACACACGCGGCCTACCCGGCGACTTTTGCTTCAAAACACTTCCTGTTTCCTTGAACGCACATAACCACTGACGAATTGTTTTGTCTGTAGGCGGGTCAACACCATAGCTACGTTGAAAGTTTCTTTGTACAGTAACAACAGAATTAGTTTCTATGAGCCAAATAACACAGTGAGCCTTTTGTTGAGGCGTCGCCATAGCGCGGCAGTCCAGACGACACTGACTGCCTGCCGCAGCCGCTACGTCATTTCAAGGTCAACGCTCCGCAGCGCTGCCAACTGTTGAGAGAAACATTCCCAATTGGTATGAGTAAAACTCTTTGAGCTGCTTGTTTCAAAGGAATTGATCAAATTTTGCTATCTTTTATAGTTTAAAAAATATTAATTTTTTAAACCCCGGAGTTCTTTTATAGACACCCTGTATATTGAAGCATATTTAGAAAAAGAATTTTTAACATACTTATTTCATTAATTTCTTTCTGTCCTTCTTTTAACGAACAGAAATCGTCTTCCGAAGTTAAAGTCTCCTCATCTAGATTCCCTGAAGTTACAACTATCTCTGGCTAAACTATCTACTACTATTATATTTAATACAGACATGAGCTCTGGTCCGTATAAAATTTAAGGAGTAACTCAATCTCATCAATTTCGCTAGCTTAAATTTTATCTGTTGGATAATGTGGTGATTACTAGGAAGTTGAGTAACTGTTTTAAACTAATATTCTAATCGCGATTTAATCATTCTTTCTAATTTTGAGCACATAAGAAAAAGAGAGAGCTGGGACGATATGAATCTGGAATTGTGATTTTTAGCGGGTTTAAGAACTGGTACTGTGGCGATTGTTTTCCAATCTTCAATAGTTTCTCCCTTAAACCAAACATCATTAAAAATGTTCTAAAGATACGTTTCTGTATTATCCGGCAAAAATTTATCATTGGATATTTTATTTAATCGAATTCAGATGAAGTATTGCTTGATTTAGGAATGGCTAGATTTAATTTCACTATTTTAAAAGGTTCTGATAAAAATCACGATTGTTGTTGTGTTTTAGGAGCAAGATCTCTATCTACGGAAGCTGGTGTAACATTAATAAGGAAATCTTCAAGTCGGTCAAATTATAGCTTTTTTTAATAGGTTTATTAGATATCCCTTTTTAACCTTAGCTTACTTCTATAACTCTTGAGATGGTGTGGTGTGTTTTAATTTTGAACAGTAGTTTCTCTAACTTTGCCTAGATTTGAGTTTGAATAGTTTTTTATCTTAGCTATTATTTCCTTACATTTAATGAAATTATTCCATGTAGAGTTTCATTTACAATCACTTAAAACTTATCGAGAGGTGGGTTGGAATTGAAGAGATACTTGCAAGTCTCAGTATATTTTCCCCAGTTAACTTTCTTTATGTTCCATCTACATTTTAGAAATACAAGATCTGACTTGTAGTTTGTTGGAGTAAGTTTAAAAATGATAGGACAATGGTTGAATTCCAGTGTGTATGGGTATGTAATCTAAGATAATCTAGACAATAAAGACTTCTGCTGAAGATACTGTAATATCTATTGCAGATTTTCGTACGTTTGGAGGAGTTACAAAGCTTTCTGAACCATCATTTCAAACTACAAGATTTTCAAGATCGAAAGCATGTAATTAATCTCCTACCTGAGCCATTACTTTGCTAACTTCATGAACAACTATGAGCGATAAAATCACCACTAATAATAGCTAAAATAGAAACATTCGAAAAATATTAATCCAATCGCTCCTAGTAGTGCTTGTGTTTGGTGGTCTGTATAATGATAAAATGTTAATTTTTGGAGAAATTTAATTAAATTTAATACCATAGACTAATATATTAGAATTATAATTATAGCTCATTTTAATTTCTTTATATACTAAAGGTTTTTGTATAAAAATTGTTACGCCCGCTACCATCGTATCAATCATTTCTTACAATATTATCAGGTTGTTACATATGAAATGTCCGATTTTGTAAGGAATAAAAAAAGTCTAAATTTAAAAAAATATAAATATTAATTCTGCAAAATAGTCTCCATTTACATTAATAGTTTGTTGCCAACGGCCTGGAAGCTGAAGCCCTTTGAAAAGAAATCTAGGTTTTGACGGCTCACATATTGCTCAAACACTGCTATTACAGACTCCCGGTCAGGGAAGTCCCTATTTTTTAAGTGATTGTCTAAACTTCGGAAAAAATGAAAATCAGTTGGCGAAAGGTCAGGTGAATAAGGTGGGTGAGGGAGAATTTCGTAACCAAATTCCGAAAGTTTTTGGATTGTCTGTGGTGCAACATGAGGTCTTGCATTATCATAAAGAAGTATGGGTCCATGTCTATTGACTAGTGAGGGCTGCAAGCGGCTCAATTTTCTATGCATAGTTTCCAGTTCGGCACAATAGGACGCTGCCGTGATGGTTTCACCAGGTTGCAAAAATGAATAGTGAATAATATCCTTACTGGTCCACCATACAGTCACCATAATCTTTCGCGGGTGAAGTGATGCTCGTGCATGCTGTCTTGGTGCTTCACCTCGATCTAACCATTGTCCTGACCGTCTCCGATTATCATAAAGTATCCACTTTTCGTCACACGTTACCACTCGATGAAGAAACGGTTCAACTTTCTGTAGATTAGCCAAAGAGGTAGCCACCTCTAATCGACGGAGCTTATTGGCTTCCGTTAATTGGTGCGGCACCCATCGATCGAGTTTCTTCACTTTACCAATCGAAGAAAGGTGACGACTAATGGTGGCAATGGACACTTGAAATGTTTCTGCAAGGCTACGCACTGTTGTCGATGGATGACTTTCAACTTCTACACGCAGCTCGTCGTCATTAACGGTGCTACGCGCATATCCGCGAGGCTCATTTTCCAAATCAAAATTTCCCTCGCTGAATTTTTTAAACCATCGCCGTAATGTGTGTTCATTACACGTGGTTTCACCGAACGTCTGATTAATTTCTCGCGTTGCTGCTGCTGCATTTAATCCCTTTTTAAATTGAAAGAGGTAAATTGCCCGAATATCTCTTGCCGATAGCATTTCCATAGGCGAGATAAGGACAGGTGTATTAATCTTTCCAAGAAATGGAACAGGTACACACTTCAAAATAAATACCCTTTTCTACAAATATAATAATAATTTTCACCAAAAACATACACGTCTTCACACAGGTGCGATTCAGTTCAGACTGAAGGAAAAAACGGACATTACATTTGTAACAACCTGATATAACCACTACATGAGATTAAATGACCTGGTTTAAACTATATTTCATCAATTAAAACAATATCAATATTTTCTTTACTTGCAATTACAAATAAAGTTACCTTTGTTTGCAATTGCAGCACGTGCATTCCACTGTATGATTTTTAATTGTTTCTTGCGCCATTAATGTTATTATAAAATACTTTATAACAAGATACTAACTTTCCTGCAGTTTGTCTTTTACATTTTGTGTGTTTTGAGTATTTGAAAAATATTCATTAAATAATCGTATTTCTACATTTTCTGATTTATCCTTTTTCTTTGTTTTATCAGTGTTAGGTTTATATGGGTTCATTATTATAGTTTGTGACTATCCCTTTACCAACAAAATTCCAAATGTGGTTGTGAAAGGAGAACAAGTGATGAATATTTTTTCCGAAGATGGTTTGCTTGATTCCATGTGGCTTAATACGTAGGTTACTTTAAAAAGTTTGCGGATGATACAGAAAAAATCGATTATATTAACTAATTTTTTCTTATTGTTTTCAAAATATTATTTATTTTATGATCTATGCACTTTTGCATTCGGTGGAACTAGTTCTTAAAATATTAGGCCCAAGATTTCGTAACCTTCCACAATCGCTTCCGGGGTATTTTAAATTTCAATCCAAGCATTTTATATTTCATGTATGGGAATAAAAAGAAGTCACAAGGTACCAGATTGGGACTATAAGGCGGCAATTCCGTTCGTGAAGCGGCTAAAAATCTTGATGTTTGAGATGCGTTGTGTGATGGTGCATTGTCTTGATGCAGAATGATTCGTCCTCTTAGTCATGTCTCTCGCACTTTTTGGAACACAGTTGGCAAACAAATGGTTGCATACCATTGAACATTGACTGTGCGACGATCGTTTAGCAGAGTAGTAGTAAGATGACTGGTACGTTCGAAAAAAGAAGCCACCATTTTCTTACCAGAGCTGCGTCACTTTCGCAGATTTCTTCTCGTGTTTGAAGAACCATTGAGCCGATTGTCGTTTACTTTCCCGTAACAATAAATCCAACTTTCATCGCCTGTAACAATGTCGTACACTGATTTTGGTCGAGTTCGGTTAAATTTTTTAAGCGTTTTTTTGCACCAATCCATACGCTTTTTTTTTTCTGAGCTTCCGTTAAATTTTGTGGTATCCATTGAGCGCAAAGCTTTCTGACGGCAAAATGATCAAACAGGATAGTTCTGATTTGGGTCACACCTACGCCCAATGATGCGCGAATATCTCTGTATGTGCAGTGGTTGTCTGGATTTGTCATGTTGTACACGGCGTCGATGTTTTCTGGAGTAACCGCAGTGGCAGGCCGTCCCTCACGATGCTCGTCTTTGAGCGAAACACGTCCAGCTAGAACTCATACCACCAATCAACAGTCGCCAAGGATAATGTTTCGTCGCCAAATGTTATTCGAACTTAGAATACAACAAAAATATTTCGGACAGCGTCACTTTACGGGAAGTAGCTAAACCGCAAAACTTTCAAAGCAACCTACGTATAGGCTGTGATAGCGATATATTTTTAGAAGTATTAATTTTACCGCCATTTAATGTGAGAGGTGGAAAAACTGAACACATCAAAACGATTCTAGATTGTAATAACATTAGAAATGGAATTATCTAAGGTATTTTTTTGTTTCTGAGAAGGACATATTGGTGCCATATGCTTTTCAGTTTTCTAGAAATTCATATAATGTAGATAAATTTTAGATACTGTATTATATGAATTATCATTGCAAAAAATGCAGTGCATTACGTTACATAAATGGTCAGGTTCTTTTTCGATCCCCACATTTAGTGCATAGATTTTCGAAAAACGACAGTTTGGTAATATGACCATACTTAAGGCACTAAAAATATTATTATTAATTACACGTTGTATATAAGATTCTACACGAAAATGATATTATTTATAATAATATAATTATGCAATAGATTTCCTTCAAATGTTAACATCACCATTTGTCTCGGTACTAGTCCAGTTTCACTTTAGTCAATAATTTTACGTTTAGGTCTAGTGACCTCAAGATACTGCTATTACAGACATTATTTTTTAAATTTGTATTATCGAAGTAATTATCAACATCGCGTATTATTCTATTCCTAGATAGTAAATTATTGGGTATGAGTTTTTAGATTTTCATTTTCAACCATTGTTATAAACTAGCTTATTCGCATCTTTAAAATTTTTAACACCGACTTTAACCCGACTTAGACCCACTTCTTTAATGGATATTCTTTTCTAACTTTAATTTACTATGCAAAATACATACAGGATGCATTTTTCCTAAATTAAGGTTATCTTTTCTATAGAAACATAAATATTTTGTAAATTATAATACTTAACATTTTGTAGGTTGTCTGCATCTTTACTAGATCTTGTACTTGAATTTATTTGCAGTTTATTCCCTCTCTTGCTTCTTCCATTTCTTCGTCAACAATAGACTCTTCTATGTACACATTTCTGTATTTGACGTTTTAGGCCTCCCGCCCAAGGGAGGGGACAATTTATTAAATACTAGGTCACTCCTTTTTCCCATTTATTTATATTTAACTTAAAGGAAACAATTAAAAATTTCTAAAAAAAGTTCTAAAATACAGGAGCGCTCTTTGTTTACGTGTATTACTGATGAATACCCGAACAAAACTGTGTACCGCGTATAATATTATAGTTATTATTATGATACTGTTTATTTAGAATCGGAACACAAAAGTATTGTATTCAATAAGGATTTAATTTCATAAGAAGCATTGTTGACATATACGGGATAAACAATGATTACCGCTCAAAGTTGACATCAGAATACATGGCATTAATGTAAAAATGGCTGTACTGCTCACTTTTAATTTTTCTAATTGATAATATTATAATCATAACCAAGTTACTTACAATATTCAGTTGAAACATGAACACGGAAAAGTGTCGCCAAAGTATAAAAATGCTTCAAACTATTGACAGATCAAACTGCTCTTGGTACTGCGAATATACTTTAACATTTAGGACATTTAGGTTACTTCACGTCTACTGTTATGTTTTGTCATATTTGTACTAACTTTTTAATGCTCATAATTTTCTATTATAAGAAAAAGAAAACAAATTATATTGTAATAAGAAATTGCTTTTTCGTCAGATTAACAAGTAAAGAGTCAATAAAGAGTTAAGCCACGAATTGTTCGTTTTGGTAAGACTGAATTCAAATTTGAAAACTATATTTTTAATAGCTCAGATATTATGAACTCTGTTGACTAGAAGATTTATTTTGAGTATTAACTCAGAAAACTGTATTACAAATAAACTTGTACTCCAAAAAAGAAAACAAAAACAAGAAAACATGTTGGAAACTGCCAACTTAAAAAAAAGTCCAAAAAAGTGAGTACAAACTATAGTAGTTGAAAACATTTTACAGTAATATATATATTTGTGAGCCTCCGTAGAATATGGAGTTAAAGTTCATATTAATTTTTATGCCTATTTTGTTTTTTTAATATCAGGATTAAAATTCACTCAAACTTTTATGGCAATCAAAATTTGTTTTATAGGATTACCTTCGTATGTTTCCATTTATTTTATGCATTAGATAACTGAACGTATCAATGCAGCCGATGTATTTCTCGAAACCAATAATCATTGGAAATAATGATGAGACTATTTTTCACAAGAACAGCTACTGCACAAAAAAACGGGAACGCTCTAAAGTTCCACATCGTAAGAAACGAATGACCGGTTACCCAATATGGTAACTGCACTGGAACCTTGGCAGTACAGGATATATAGTAAGTTGTTAGCGGTATACCAAGATAATGGCGATAAATAAAGATTAATGTAATATATGAATGTGTATTAGTGACAAAAAAAGTGGTGAAACTATTAATTATATTATAGTTCAGTAGTTCATTTATTTCTTATTTTCGACAGGTCAACAATTGTTTATTTTTAGAGTTCTACTGTTGCTTATTTTTAACTATAAATGGTATTGTGTTATTGTTGTGAATTGATTACAATCTTTAAGACATAAATAATGAATATATTCTTCAAACAAGTACAACAGATCGTACAAATAAAGCGTATCAAAAAATTTTAAATCGAGAGTTTAATGGGGCCGTTTAAACGTAATAGTTCACAATTACGTTACCCCGGATTTGGCCCCGTGATTTCTATCTATTCTCCAAACTACATTTGCCGATGAAAGGACAGCGTTATGCCGATGTCGAAGCCATTGAAAATGCGTCGGCAGCGATCTTGAAGAACATCTCTAGAGATGAATTTAAAAATTCATTAGACATGTTAATTGACCGTGCAAAACGCTGCATTGAAGCCGAAGGAGACTACTGTGAATAAAATAAATGAATTTTACCAAAATAGTAAACTTTTGTTTTTATTTTAAAAAGTTCGGTTTTCTCGGCAACAGATTGTGTATGAAGTGTTCTGATTATTTCTCGTAACGACTTTCTACCTTCAAATAATTGCACAATCATATTGTTTCTTCTAATAATTTTTCTACGACTTTGAGCATTTTTAAGAAATGAAATTTATATTACGGAATGTAACGCAGTAATGTATCACTAGAAGATCATGCACTAACTGATGTGTACTTCATATTGCTCACATAATTCGGATAATCCCTGCTTTTGGTCGTTAACAGGGTACTGATTTGGAGTAATATTTTGTACATGCTTACCATTATTTATAATCCCTACTAGATACATGGCCTTATTGAGGTGAATTTGTTACCAGGATAGTGTACCCTCCGCGCAACATGAATAGGACCAACTGCATATATGACATTTGTAGTTGGTATAAACATGGTAGCGCGCTGGAATTGTTATTTTCGAAAATAAGAGGGTTGATAAAAAGATGTATGTAGGTACCAAATATAATTTTTGTAAAAGTCAATGCAAATGTACGTTACTAATGACAATAAGTACAGTAATTAAACGCCACTTGAATACGACCAATCTACAAAATAAAAGATTCGTTTGCAATAACAAAATACTTTATTGTTCAATAATGAGTACTTTTGCCATTATTTCTTATAACCTCAAATAGTCGGGATGGAATGGAATTATACAGGGTTCTCAAGTAGTCAGCGGGAAGTTCCGCCCAACCTCGTTTCAGCGCCTGCTCTAGTTCGTCAGCGCAACTGAATTGGGTAGCATTGGAGTACAATTTACGCGACAACCATCCCCAAACATTTTCTATGATGTTCAGGTTGGGGGAGAGCGATGGCCAATCGAGAACCTCCATGCCTTGTTCTTGAAACCAGCGTCGAACAGTGCGCGCGGTGTGAATACTGGCATTATCCTGTTGGAAAATAAATGGCCCACCTGCCATAACGTTGGAAAATTTGTCTTTCACCTGTTGCAGCAGCTGGACGTACTTTTCCGAATTCTGTCTGCCCTTCACTATTACTAAATCAACAGGTCCGTTATAGGAAACAGCTCCCCATACCATGACTGAACCAACATCGGTTCGCCTTCGTGACTGAATCACTTCATCTTTACGTAAATCGTGGAAATAATAAGAAAACCTATCCGGGCCATCTAAATTAAACTTCTTCTCGTCACTGAAAATAACAGTTTGCCATTCTCTTGTCCACCCCATTTTTGCTCGAGCAAACTGAAGACGTGCAGTGCGCTGAAATTCCCTTAAAGGAGGCCGTCGTTTAATTTTCAAACGTTTTAAATGCGGACAGTTCTTCAGTAACTTCTGTACAGTTCTTACCGATGCATTCGTTCCAACCTTATTCGCGATTTGTCTTGCCGTTAATGCCGAATTCGATGCTTCGCGTAATATGGCTCGACGTTCTCTCTTAGTTGTAATGGATGTTGTTCGCCCTTTAAAACGTTTTCCATAATTCTCGGGATCCCTAATAAAATTGTTCACAACCTAGTGTGATCGACTTATTTTCTTTGCAGTAGCCCTTGAGGAATACCCTTCTTGATGGAACGCTTTAATTTTTCCAATTTCTTCCATACTTAAGCACTTCTGTCGTCCCATCGTTGCACAATACCCTTAATTACAGATGTTTGTTTATCCGGATACACGTTGTAACTCGACACTCATCCGGTAGCTTACTATTAAATACTGGTCGTATCCAACCGGCGCGGTGCATTTTATATGTATGTGGTACTTAAGTCACCCAATGCATAACGTTAGGCACTATTGCGCAATAATGCGTATTATTTGCCATATCATACCATTACAAACTTGCATTGTATTTTTAGTAAATGAATTGTTTTTCAAACCACCGAAAGCTTGCAACAAGTCGGGTGGTCCTATTCATGTTGCGCGGAGTGTATAGGGTTTGCAGTAACTAGTGATATACACAACGAAATGAAAATTACGAATAAAATTTCTGTACTTTATAACGAAGTGGTTTAAAATTCCGTGTACTTATTTGGTATAATACTTTTTTTTAGAAAAATGTATTTACAAAATTCGAAATTGCTTTGCTATAAAATGTTTACACATTTTCTATTTTCATATCTAGTCTAAATCTTTTACTGCATATATGTAGATATTTGACATTTCTCCATGATCTTCGATAAATATCACGCGAACAGTGTTTTATTCGTTCTATTCTAATTTCCATTTACTTAACCATTCCACTATTTTTTCTAAATTAGTTTGTAGGGTAACTACTTTTAATTATGATAGCAATATAAAGTCTGTAGCGAAAGGGATGTGCAATACAGAATCTAAGGACACTAGCCTGAGAAACTCCAGAATTTATTTTACGTATGCAAATTACACTTCCTCATATTTTATATAAAAGAATCTTACTAGAAGATATGTCAGATTTCAGAATTATGTAAAGTGAATGAGAGATGTCTTCTTAGCGTGAATAGCGAACATGAATGCTCCTGACATAAGCTTTGCTGACATTCAAGAGAACTGTGTTGCGAAAGTATTGCATTTTTTTAGGACTCTATGAATGAGTTATTTTCACGGTTCCGTGTTTTTTTCTAAAACTAAACTGGGAATTTGGTATTAAGGCACTGTGCTTCAGTTAAAAGATCTATTTTGCTGTATCATTTTCAGCAATTTTTAGCATAATAGACAACTGAAATGATTATATTTCTTACACAGACATTCCTAATTTTAAAATTAATATATCGTAGTTTCTGCAAACTTCCATTGAACAGAAAATCACCTAGAGCTCCAAATTAATTTGATTATGTACGTACAAATTTCTTTAACTATAAGGTCATACTGAGAGAGATTAAATCTTCTTAAGATTTCTATTGTTAATGTAACCTATAAATTATTATTTTTTCATACTTGGGCTCTTTTTCCGACCAAACACAAAACACTTAATTCAATTCAACGACGTTTGTGTGACTTTTTCAAGCTGTATGTACTTACAGAGAAATTTTGTTCATTTTATCTATTACTAAAAGTACATGTAGAAAAAACTATGGAGTGGTCGGATTTATTAGACATTGAGAAATAAAGGAATCATAGGAATATGAGCATGCAATGTTGGAGTTAGATTTATTCATACACGATCGCTATGTATTGCATATTAACATAAAACATAAGTAGATTTCCATGCGTTATTTCTTCTTCTTATGTAAAACTATTCATAGAAATCTTTAATAAAATATAAGCTTATGTAAATAGAAAGAAAAATGTGGTTACAAGAAACTAGCAAACAGTAACTGCATTTATTTCAGTACTATAAATTTGCACTAATATAAGTATTTCATAAAATAAAAATAAATATCGTACTATTTGGAATTACACAGAATTGATGTTGAAATCATCTAAGTTATACCAACAAAATTTCTCTGGCTATCCTTTTCTTTATTATCTTCAGCTGATAGGGGTTGCATACACTTTTTCATCAGGTTTCAGATATTTCCAATTATGTATTATTACGTAGTATAAATGAGCTGGTGACACTGTTTAGTACAAGATATTTGAATCCCCTATGTGGGCTGCTATCGTTTCCCTAGCTGTAGTAATTATTCACACAATGCCCATCTGAAACCACTCTCAAGAAAATTCTTCTTTGTACTTTGATTAGGACTCCGTAGAGTATAAATGAGGTAGTGACACTGTTTAATAACGGGTGTTTTTTTTAGAGGTATAGAACTTTAAGTTGGCAACACTTTTTTAACTGGCGGCCATTTTGTCAGCTGTTAAGTGATTTTTATTTAGTTTGGTTTGTCATTTCAACATGAATAGACTGACGCCTGAACAACGCTTGCAAATTGTGCAAATTTATTTTGAAAATCATGGTTCTGTTTGAAATACGTATCGCGCACTACGTCAATATTACGGTCAACATAATCGTCCATCAGAGCAATTAATTCGATTAACTATGGAATGTTTTCGCACCACGTATACTCTAAATGATAACACGCGTCCAGAGAGACGTCGTACAGTGCGTAGAGAAGAAGTCATTGCTGCTGTAGAGCGTAGCGTAGAGGAAGACCCGAATCAATCTATCCGCCATCGTGCACAGGAATTGAATATGTGTCCATCCACTTTATGGAAGATTTTGCGGAAAGATCTAGGTTTGCGTGCTTACAAAATCCAACTCGTGCAAGAATTGAAGCCACACGATCACCTAGCAAGGCGTAGATTCGGTGAATGGACCCAAAACAAGATTGCCGTTGATCCCGATTTTCATAATCGAATTTTGTTTAGCGGTGAAGCTCACTTTTGGTTGAATGGATACGTCAACAAACAAAACTGCCGTATTTGGAGTGATGATAATCCTCAAGTGTATGTTGAGACACCGTTATATCCAGAAAAACTGACTGTTTGGTGTGCTTTATGGGCTGGTGGAATAATTGGTCCGTACTTCTTTAAAAACGAAGCTGGCCAGAACGTTACAGTCAATGGTGACCGCTATAGAGCCATGATTACTGACTTTTTCGTTCTTCAATTGAACAATCATGATGTGCAGGAGTTGTGGTTTCAACAAGACGGCGCAACATGTCACACAGCTCGTGCCACAATTGATTTATTGAAGGAAACGTTTGGTAACCGCATAGTTTCACGTTTCGGATCCGTGAATTGGCCTCCAAGATCGTGCGATTTAACGCCGCTTGACTATTTTCTGTGGGGATGTGTGAAGTCGCTAGTCTACGCCGATAAGCCCGATTGACCACTTGGAGGACAACATTCGCAGCGTTATTGCCGATATACGGCCACAAATGTTGGAAAAAGTCATCGAAAATTGGCCCTCCAGATTAGACTACGTCCGAGCCAGCCCTGGCGGTCATATGCCAGAAGTCATATTTAAATTATAATGCCAGAAGATTATCTTTCGAATAAAGTAAATTTCATGTCAATTTAAAAAAATCATATTTGTTTTATTCCATTTCAAAGTTCTATACCTCTAAAAAAAAACACCCGTTACAAGACATTCGGACTTGTTTGTCTCCTATGTGTCTCCTATCGTTTGCCTAGCTGTAGTAACCATTCACGCAATGCCCTGTCCAAATTGAAATTCAGACATTTCCAATTGTGTATTAAAACATTATTTCTTTACTAAACACATTAGCTTTAATACACACATCATCGAAAGCAGTTGTGCTACCTTTTCACAATACTAATTGCAACTTTGTATGCAGTAGACTTCTAACAATTCAACTACAGCTTTAAGACATATCAAATTCTCTGAATAAAACAACGCTGCTTTTAGTCATGCTCTTTTCTGTGTGTCAATTATATTAGAGAGAAGAAGAAATTAATATTTTTAGACCAAAAGTCGCGTTGGCGTTTTATTAATTTTTTTGAAACTGTGCATGAACTAATTTGCAATTTTAAATATCGCTCGAATAAATTCACAAATAGAATTATAGATAAAAAAATTTTAACATGTAGGCTAACCGCATTGTTTGCAAGTTCAACTATTTTATCTTCTTCAAAGCTCGGATGGAAGTTGCTAACAGATTTACTAAGCCAAATATAAATATAGATGTCAACGGAGGGATTAACTATATATCCATCAAGTCCATCAAATAATGGATGGACGTAAGTAATTGCCCTACGATAATATATTTTATATATTTTACGTCAATAGTAACCATATCATTTATTTTTTGATTTCTAATTCCTGGTTTGAATTTCTTTGGATGTTTCGATCATTATAAAAGAAGGAAAATAAAAAGCTGCTTTACATAACGCGTGTTAAAAATTTTTTTATTGACAATATTACGAGTATTGCGAGTAATGCGAGTAAATAACTTTATTTACTTTAAAAATATGTTTAAAATTATCATTTTTGTATTCTTTCTAATACATCAAGCAATCAATGTTTAATACTTTCACATTTATACAAATCTGCACATTAAATATTCTGTTTGCATTTATATTTTATATATAGAACTTCCAGCTTGAGATATCACAATCCCATTTGTAAGAAATCTTTGTACATCCTTGTGTGTTCTGTGTTCATAAATGTGCGATATAATCTGCAATAACAACGATAAGATGTTTTTATAAAGTACATATGAACACATGTTACATGTTAATAGATGATAAGCATATCTATTAATAAGGAAGAGACTCTTTCATGTGAGCGCCTTTTGTCGGAAATATTGAAAAACTAAAAACTATTGAAGATATAAATTTACGCATATCTAAAGCGTAAAGATCTTTAGAATGTTATACAGGAATGTACTTCAAATTTTGTCTGAATAAAGATAATTTTATAATATTTAAGGAGTACGAACCGTTTTAGAACGGATATTACTTATGTACATCTTCCCACTTTTCAACATACTTCACTTTAAAATATGAGGAAATGATAAATTAAAGTTATATTTTTATTAGATATTCTTCATTGTGAATTACCTACGCTTTTTAAAATTAGATATCTACGGAGCAAGTACCATTGACGTAATTTAAAATAATATCTATCCGAATTTTATCACCCTTATAAAGCTTCAAAATTAATGACAATCTGTTATTAACTCACATATACCAGGATGATTTGGCCGAAAGTAAGATTTGAAATAAAACAAATTGGTAAATGCACTGTCAAGTTGCTACGAGTTGAAACTACTTTTCAACAAAAAAAAAGTTAGAGGCTATATATGGTGAATGGGGTGGATGAGGCATGACCTGAAATCTCAACTGAACCAATTATTAGCGAATAATTTGAGTGGTGCGAAACGGCTTTATCTTTTTATGAGCCATTTCAGGTCGATTTTCAGAAATTGCTTCTCTCATTTTATCTAGTAGAACAGCACGATATGTTCCGTTAACGGCTTGGTCGTTGCGTAACCGCTTGTAAAAATTATCTCCTTCAAATCCAAAAAAATCGTAGTTATCGTTATTCCTGCCGATGGTAATGTCTTTCTTTGGCGAGGACTACCATAACGTGCTCATTGTTAAAGTTACTGTTTGGATTCACTAACATAGTGGTGAAATCGGTACTCATTAATGTAATAAATCTTTGTGAAAAATCAATTTAGTTTTTGTTATATGGCTTCAATCACAAAATGTGATGTACGCGTTTTATGATATATCAAAGTACTAATATCTCTTTGAGATCAATTCTTCGGCCGCTCAAGACAATATCAATAATTTTGCAATTTCTGGTGGTCTTAATCGCACATCATTGTCAATATTCATTTCACCAGAAATTAATTAAATTTCATCTGTGGCCTTGAAATAGATGGTAGTATTTAAATATAAAGTTTTTCAAAAGATAATGTTAGTAGTTGAATCTCATAATACACCAAGTCAGTTTCGTATATAAGTACAAACATGTGTATTTGTTTTACCTTTTTTACAGATTATGTTATTTTGAGATTACCGGACTTGGAATATCTGCTGGCCAATTTAGGCAATAATAATAATAACCATTATTATCGTTATTATAACTAAAATTCTAAACATGAATAAAAGGTTGTGAGTATCTGTATTATATATTTTTATTTTGTATACTTTTAACATTTTGTTAATAGTTGTAAATAACTTATTTTTAAAAAGCAATTGGAATAATATGTACAGCATAAATTATATCACTATTTAAAGTTAAATTAAATCTATAGGAACTATAAATTTATAAAATTGTCAATAAAACGTATAAATTTCAAAGCATTTAGTTAATTTATTTAATAAAATTAGCAAACAATTTTTAACGTATTATTTTCTCTAAATAATTTTTGAAAAGCAAACAAAAATGTAAATAAAATCATGCAAATTATGTTATATATTTTTATTAATATAGGTGGAGTATTTACATAAGAATCAAGAAATTGACATTAACTACAGTCATGCATAAGTACATATGTATGTACGTAGGCCAGCTGTATCTCGCGCATTCTATTGCTTTTCTATGTTTTTATAAAAAGAAATTATGTCACCGCACATATGTTATTAGTTATTAAGTAATGATCATAACCTGTATGTCATTTAATAACCTTGATTCCTCGCATAGTTGATTATAAAATATTGAAATTGCTCTCTAATCATTTAGGTATGAATACATCGTGTGTAGCAAAAATATTTCTTACTTCATATTTTTACATCACTTTTACAAATAGTTTTACAATTAAAATTGCATCACCATTAACACATATATTAAGAATTGATTGAATTTTTATGCAATAAAATCACGGGTAACACATATTCTAATTTTTCCATTGCTTTAGTATATTACAGAATATTTTATCAGAAGGAAGATGGTTGTAAAGAAATTTAAATAAAAGTATTTTTTGCAAAAGCAACATATTTCAAAGACTATGCTATATCATATTTATATATAATATAATATACTTTTTTAATCTCTAATCACAAAATGCAATTTTACAATTGCATGAGTGTGAAAAGGATTAGATAACTTTGTTCACTAGTGCGGGAAGTAAAAATAACATAAAACCGATAGATTATTATTATAATGTCAAAGTACAATTACTAAAACATTCATTTCAATTAAATTTAATTAATTATAACCATGTAGTACAATATTCTTGCGGATTTTGCTTTGTTTTCACGGTTGAAGTTTGGATACTTCTCTGATGATTCGTCGATGGTAGTTCTTTAGTAACTAATACTTCTACTTCTTCAAAATTGCATCCGTTCTTATTCTGTAACCACTGATTATTCAATTCTTTTTCTTCGTGTATCCCAACGTAGCTCTTCCCGTACTCTTACATTTTAATTTGAAGACTCCGCCTTTTGTTAATGGTAATTGATCCTCGATTACCGAAAAGTATAAACCATTACTTTTCTGACGCGAACGACAATGTTATGTTCCTAGTTAAGGAGACTATATTATACTTTCAAACCAAATGATATAAATTTTTAATGAATTCTTAGTCACTAACTTCTAATTTTGCTTCTAATATTTATTTGACAGTTTAGCATACATGGCCGAATAAAAATTATTTATGTGGTGTAAAATTCTAGTGGGTATGCCACTAATAATGGGTGTTTTTTAAGCTGCATGAGAACTATTGATACCGATAACTATGGTTTGACAGCTGATAATGTCAAACCGTGTTGACATTTCTGTTCAGTAAGGTTTGGCAAGTCATCATGAATCGTTTAACGCCAGAACAACGCTTCCAAATTGTGGAAGTTTACTTTGAAAAAATAAATCTGTTCGCGAAGTTCATAGAGCACTTCGTCCATTTTACGGTCAACATAATCGGCTTAGTGAGCAAGCAATTCGTGCAGTTATTGATCATTTTCGCACTAATTTTACTCTTCTCGATTCAAAACCATCAACGAGACAAAGAAATGTGCGTACCGAAGAGAATATTGCTGCTGTAGCGCGAAGTATTGAAGAAGACGCCGAAATGTCGATTCGTCGTCGTTCTCAACTTGTTGGCCTTTGTACTTCGACTATGTGGAAAATTTTACGTAAAGGTCTTGGCTCACGTACCTATAAAATACAGCTCGTACAAGAATAGAAGCCAAACGACATTTGAAACTGGCCGAGGATCAGCATTTTTATCAAAGAATTGTGTTCAGTGATTAAGTTCATTTCTGGTTAAATGGCTACGTCAACGAGCAAAATTATCGTATTTGGAGCGAAGACAATCCTCGAGCCGATAACGAATCACCATTACATCCATTAAAATTGACTGTTTAGTACGGTTTACACGCTGGCGGCATCATCGGTCCTTATTTCTTTCGAAATGAGGAAGGAGCTGCCGTTACGGTGAATGGCGAGCGCTATCGAGCCATGCTGACTGAATTTTTCTTTCCAAAAATTAATCAGCTAAACATCGACAACATTTGGTTATGACAAGACGGCCATACAGCGTGTTTAACAATCGATTTATTACAAAATCAATTTGGTGACAACTTTATTCCCAGAAGTGGTCCTGTTCACTGGCCCCCTCGTTCGTGTGATTTAACGCCCCCGGATTACTTTTTATGGGGCTCTGTTAAGTCATTGGTTTATGCTGACAAACCAGCAACTCTTGAAGAATTGGAAGCCAATATTCTAGCCACCACTGATGCCATACGGCCAGATTTATTGGAAAATGTAGTCAAAAATTGGACTGATCGAATGGACCATGTAACTTGTAGCCGTGGCGGACATATGCCGGAAATCATATTTAAAAAATAAATGCCATGAAATTATCTACTAGATATAGATAATAAAGAAAATTTCATTCCAACAATATTTCTGTCTTGAATTATCATTTAAAGTTTAAACACCCATTACATTCAAATTACAGCTTTTCCTATATGACAGTTAAGTAATGTTCTAAAATGAATTTTAATAAGAATAATGTTCTAAAATGAATTTTAATAAGAATAATATTCTAAAATACATATTTCTTATAAAAATATGTTAGCGATATGTTTCTTAAATTAATATTTGCATCCAGATAAAAATTTGATGGGCCTTGATTTTTTTTCTTAGAAAATTATTTTTAAATAGATTGTTCGATGTTCAATAAAACATGTTAATACAATTAAAAAGTAAAATTACTTTTCAAATTAACTTAATAATATCAATAAAATTGATTTACATATTAGATGATGACATTTAAATCATGATAATAGTTTATAAGGCAGCATTGTTATTGTTATTATAGCAAATTGCTTTTAAATTGCTTCTTAAGCAAATGTCTGAATGTTGCAGGTTTGGCCTACTTTGTTAATTTAGGGGCTTGCACTGTTTAAATTATAAATATACAGTACGCAGTTCAAGTACGGAATTTATTATATCATGAACTATTAAAGATTTATAAAGTACTGATTAAACGTTGATTGACACTAGATACTCGTATACATATAGTAGGTGATCATTGTTCGATAGTCTTTTTAAAATATCGAGATTATCCAGCGAACGAAGCTACATTGCGAAGGATATTACATTTTTTAAAGACGACGTTTCGTGTTTCCTTCTATAGAACATCTCAGTGATAATAGTGGAAATGAAATTTAAACGTTAAATAAACGTTCACTAGTAAATCACGCTTATGTATTCGATGTAATCTCAATAAGTTTATATACTGCTGCATTTATTATAAATTACATAAATAAATAATTCTATTTATAATTATCGATACTATTTATGTACGTATATATAGATTTCGATTAAAGAATAATTTTTTATTAGCGGTATTTTATAAAATATAAATAAAGTATTCATGGTGTTTCTATTTCCTTTCGGAGAAAACTAAAATATCCTTCAATTTCTAAATCCAAGCTTAAACATCAATCGAAGATCGAACTAAGAGAATGAATATAGAAAATATAGAAAAACCAAAAAGGAGAGCACAAGAAACACTGAAGGTAAATTATAAAATCGTAATTGACTTACTGCCCACCATACGCAATAAAGTTAGCAATAAAACATTACATACTTAGTATGATTTTATCATTTTACGAAACAGTATCTAATTAGAAAATTTCTTGAAGAATTCGTCTCAAAGAGGCATCGCCGTTCCGCTAAAACACAACTAGCTTTCTTAACTTAATAGCGCCCATTTGTTTTTTTTTTGTCGTATTGGAAATTGAGGAGGAAGTAACTTAAAGTGTATTATAAATAAAACAGGAGGTTTTTTAAAGAAATCAGTGGTGCGAGCTGCAACCTAAAACCTGCAGCACATCGAATGACTCCCAGTATACTATAAAATAGGAAACTTACATATGTACAAATTCAGTAATGTCCGCCTCCAAGATAATTACAACTTTTACGTGGTGGAATTGTTAGATACGACAACATCCAACAACGCCAATTTGTCGGGTTTTATATGATGCCAATACTTCGTCTATAAAATTTCCCAGTTTCGTTATAAATTCTAGTATAGCCAGTTGATAGCTCAGTGATAAGTTACCAGTTTACTATATCGGAGCCTTGGGTTCGAAGCCGAGGCCCATTGTCCAGGAAAATTTTCGTGATATTTCATTTCGTTTAAGATGAATGCTGACAATTGAGGGACTTAAGTCATTCCAGGAGCAACTTAGTCCTTAAGTTCCTAAGCAATTTGGGTTCAGTTGTTAGAAGATGTGAAGGCATGCATGGTTATTATATGAAAATGTGCATGAACCACATTACTGTATAGTAGAGAAAGTTTCTTCGATTATTTACGAATGCCAAGCCTCAATATTGCATTCAATACGTTTTAAAGTCTAATTGTTGATACCAAGAATAAGTACTTAAAATTGTATTTTGATGTATTCTAACATATAGGTATCAGAGATTTATAAAAAAATAAATAAAAATTAAGTTCTAGTACAAGTGTAAATAGCCGACGCATAATGTAATGAAAGAGACTTCTAGAATTAAGGCATTGACGTGATACAGTGCTAACATGTCGTTAGCAAATAACGCATACGCCTGTATAAGTATTTCATCGGAAGGCGGATAATTGTTACTATCATTAAACAATTTTCTTTCATAGTCAATTGTTTTATTAAAAATGAATTACCATTTTTTTTTCAATTTAATTAGCATTGAATTTACAGTGATTCCTTACATTATTACGTATTAATAATAATATCTTTATTTGTCCAACAGAAAATACCTTTTACAAGACAATAAATATTTTACAACCCAAGCGCATGTATACACCTACATAAATATGTCTATTCATACATCAGTCATACTGTCTATTCATATAAGCCCTAACAACTAATACAACAGAAACAAAATTTAACACTTCTCACGACGATCGAAAATTGAGTTCATATTACGGCATAAGTTTATATCATGGCACATTATGTTTATAGGTTAATTATTTATGAAATTAATTAATTTTTTTATTTATAAATTTGTTAAACAGCGGATTTCTTTTGCAAGACAACCCAAAGAAAACATAACAACCACATACATACATATATACCTACACTACCCATATGCAACTCATACAAAAAAGTATGTGTAATGTTATTGCAAAGAAGTGACAATAATGGGAAATGAGTAAAGTTCACCTATAATTATCGAACATGTAGTGAAGTTTCACTTAAAAATTACTATGACAAAAATAAGATGTCACACGCTCAGACATCTGTAAGGTGTCTTCACAATTATCAACAACAAAATTTGCAGTACGGCACATTATGTATAATGGCGAATTGCCAACAATATTAGTACTGGCAGCTGGCAGATAAGCGGTGCGACGTGAACGAGTAGACGGCTTGGGTACCAGAAAATTAATTTGAGAGAGAAGTTATGGACAATCGATCTTACTGCGTATCAAATTGTACAAAAATTTTACCGATGCCAATCCGTGCCTGCATTCGAAACTGTTTCAGCTGTTGCAAGAAATATGTAATAATCAATACCCCCTGGAAGGATATACCCCGTCCATGGAATAACATAGAAACTTCAGAAAGTTTCGCTGTAAATTTATGCACTTTTTGTTGCAAGGGCACCATATCAAAGATGCGTATTCCAGCCTTGAACGGAGACATGTATAATATAAAATCGTGACAGTATGCGGGTCCGCGAAAGCTCGAAGAACATTAAAAAAAACTAATTTACTAACCACAATGATCAGCTCTTGCTTAAGAAATGCGAATATGTAATATATGATTGTTAGTAAGTTAATAAATATCATTGAGAAAACTTTAAGTTTTGGAATATTTATATTTCTAAAATTAGGTCAATCTTCAACTAAATAATTTTGAATATATTCTGAAGATATGGAAACATCAAATTATATACATCTTATGAAAAATATTAGAATAATACAAAACAGAACATCAAAAATTTTCATAAATTTCATACAAGAAGTATTACAAATGTAACTCCATTTTCTAAGCGTTTCTTAAAAGACCGTTAAAAATGTCAACTCATATATAATGTCTATTTACGGATCAGTAACCTTATCAATTTTTTCCATTTGACTACTTATCTTATCACATTTATTTAACTTGGAAGTCTCTTTACACCTTAATATCTCTAGGTATGTATGCGGCGCTATCTATTAAAGCAGATCCATTCTTACAAAATCCAGGTGAGTTTATAAAACAAATAACATAATAAATATAACTATAGTTACAGTGACAGGTCATATAATTAAAAACGATATGAATATATATATACATATATAGGTATGTACGTATATGTATGTATAACATTTAACAAATAAAATTGTACATAAATATAATTTTTTTAATTTAACGAATGGATAAAATAAACTAAACATTACAAAATACAAAAATAAAATATAACATTAAAACATTTTCGATTTATAAATTCCATCTGGTCATAATTGAGAAACCAATTCTTTGAAAAGGTGGTCAAAACTTCTAATTTACTTTTGCTATCCCACCACATACTTAAAATTTTATTATAAATTATTTATTATATTTGTATGTATATAAATTATATGTATACAAATATAAATTTAATATATACATACATACAAATATAATAAATAATATATAATAAAATTTTAAGTATGTGATAGGATGGCAAAAATAAATTAGAAGTTCTGACCACCTTTTTTGTTTTGACATTGGTTGCATGGTATATACGAGGATAGTTTGACAAGTAGTGAGAATGACACATAGATAGCGCTCTAATTGGTAAAACAAATGCACTGTAATTTAGGTTGCCTATTTATATGTTTACATTCCGATATTTAGATAAATCGGTTGATTAGTTTATTTTTGACAGCTGATTGAAAAAGAAGCAACACGTCGTTTTGTTAAAATGGAAAAAACAGAGTATCGTGCGGTGATTAAATACTTCGTAATTAAGGGTATGAAAGCTACCGAAATAAAAGATGAGTTACGGGAAACATTAGGTGAATCTGCTCCATCATCCGCCACAATAAGTAGATGGGTAAATGAATTTAAACGTGGTAGAACAGGCTGTGTTAATGAAGCGCGCTCTGGAGCCCCCAAAATCGTGACTTCTAAGGAAATGATTATAAAAATCCATAATATTACTACGCAAAATCGCATTTTAGAGATGGCATAAGGGCATTGGAGCACCGTTGGAATAAATGTATTGCTCCTTTAGGAGAATATGTTGAAAAATAAAAATTATTTTGTATTTAAAAAACTCGTTTCTCTTTTTCATTCTCACTACTTGTCAAACCACACTCGTATGTCTGTATCTGGCAAATAAAGAATATAGATCTAGTACCTGTGGTAGTACAACATAAATGATGACATATCGCAACAAAAGTTTCACAATGAAAGTCCGTAGTGGTTAATAAAAAACAAAATTAATAGTGTTTTTTGGTCTTACTTTTTACTATTCGAAATGTTCTTCTGATTCAAAATATTAGTTTTTATTTGTGGAAACTGATTTACTGAGGCCCCAAGGTGATAATTTTTAATATACACATATTTAAAACCTAAAAAGAAAACGAACAAAAACATAATCCTATTTTTACTTTGATCTAAGAAATATCCGGATGATTGATCAAAACCATTTTTGATCGGAATGTTCTTAACTTGACAAAAAAAAACATAAAATTTTTGAGAACTTTTTTATTTTTCAACATAGTCACCTTGCTATGCAGTACATTTACAACAACCACTTATCAATCTTTAATTTTAGTACTCTCAGTATAACACGCTTTGCCCGACACTGCAAAATAAATAGTTACTTCAACTTTGACTAAATTACGTGAATCTTCGTCCAGCAAGCCATTTCTTCTGGTTCAGGAACGTGTAATAATCGCTGAGTACTACATAGGTCGAATGTAGCACTGTGGAAGTACTTCTTTTTGGTCAGATGTGGACACTTAATCTAAATAGTACCCTTCAATTGGCTCAGTAGTGATGGGTCTTCCGTGTTTCAGGTAGTCAATGAGAGCTATACCTCATGGTTCACAGAAAACCGTGGTCATGACTTTTTGCGGATAGAATCGTTTTCGCTTTGTTAAATTACTTTCACCTCCTCTTGTCTATTATTTGGACTACTGCTTTGTCTCTGGTGTATAATGGTGTTCTATATATCATTATAAAATGCTGAAGAATCTCAGTGGAATTACGTTTGAAACACTCGAATACGTTTATTGTCTACTGTTTCTACCCAAAATATTGTACACAGTCTATTAAGTTGGGAGTAATATCAGCAATACCAGTCGACAATTATTTTATACGGAATAGTAATGCATGAACGACTATGTTTAAATTCAACAATCTACTGATTTCACCTTCTAAGACAAAAGAGAAGAGTCGTTAAAGTGGAATCTAACTCTCTATGTCTGTCAGGGTTAAACCCCGAAGTACTTTATAACAGCTGAAACTTATTTGCTTGACTCGATATCCTCAAACAAGCAACTAAATGCAGACGTTTGCAACTTCGCAGCACGTTATACTTGACAAATATAATATTATAATCATTCATCATATTTGCGTAACCGCAATATTAGACCGATCTCCCTCGTCCAAATGTTCTTTAATGATTGTTGATTCGTTTTTCTTTTCCATTCTCACTACTTGTCAAACTACCCTCGTAAAAACGTTACGTTTACCATAAAATATAAAAGTTAGGTATGAATGAAATTTGGAACAAAACTGATTGCAAAAAAGAGCACTTGTAACGCCTAATCAATACTTTTGAAAAACCTGACAGTAAATAAAAGCACAAAGTTCGTAAAATTTATTCTTGAATCGTGAAAACTTTTAGGACACATGTATAAAGAGGTATGTATTATATTATATATTATATATATTATTATATATTATATATTCAGTATTCAGCAAAATATTATACATAGAGTTTTACAAGGATTCCATAAAATTGCATTAAATTAAATATGAAATATGTATTTCAACAACTTTTCAATCTTTTTCAGTAAATTTAGATTTAGGTTTGGTCACTAATCATTTCGAAATCAAATAAGTAAAGAAGAAAACAATAGAACTCATTGATTAACTTGGTTTATTCATTTAGCAAGAGAAGATTTATAAATGTAAAAAAGATTCAAATTAAACTTAATTAGTTTAAAATACTTATTAAACTAAAATACTTATTAAATGTTCTCTTTTGTTAGTCTAAAACTTCACGTTTCTAAGATATTTTTGTGAATTTTCATAGTATTGCGATTTAGGTTGTTATTATTCTTGCTATTATTCTTTCTAGAAGCAGCTCTAAATATACAATAATAATAATAATAGGTATTTATTGTATTATTAAAGTTCTATGAATCTGTAGCAGGGCGGACCCGTTACGATTAGAATCGTTAAGGACACGAAAAATGGTAACGTGGTTAACGCTACACGTCGATCATCTGTTATTATTTCAGAGTCTACCAGGAATTCATTTTGCAACAAACCTTGCTAGAGATAAAAATACTATTGACATACAGTTTTACAAATTGATTTATAAGTACTTTTCTTTACTTTAAACTCCTATATCAATTTAGAAAATGAATTTTAATTCTTGGTGTTTTTAACTTACTGTTTATTAAGCATCTTTCTCTACTTTCAACTCTTATATCAATTTGCAAAATGAATTTTAATTCTTGATGTTTTCAACTGACAAACAACAAATTAACTTTATTTAAATTAATATGGAAATATTATAATAACAATAAAAACGACCTTTATTACTCAGAAAACGAAATATGTTCTACTCAAAATATAATTCTACAAATTAAAATACAATAAAAAAGTATTGCAAAGCATTGAAGGACTTGGTATTTTGTGTTAAAAAATTCTTATACAGAATTTGTGAACATCCTGTACAATAATAAAAGCTAAAATTAATTTTGTACAATAATCACGATAGTAGACGCTATCGAATTTTTATTTGTCCCAATATTTTGATTAGTCGATTTTCAGTACCCAATGTATCATTTTCGAAATAAATCTAGCAATTTCTTTCGATATCTCTTTCGTTCCGCAAACGATCAATCATGTTAACGGGATAAACCATGGTTTTGGCACCAGTGAGTAATGAAAGTCACGTTTCTGTCACTGGCACATCGATATATGTATTTGATGTGGCCAAACAATAAGCCGATAAAGGAAATAATTACTAATATGAGGTTAGTGGTTTTCTCTATTTGTAAGTTTCAATTTCATCCTTCTCTAATGGAACTTTATCTTTTACGTAATTTTCTAAATAAATTGCTTCCGAATCGTAAGGAGTATACATTCCGACAAAAAACTAATTGTGCGTCTATTACAAACACCACAAATATTCTAAATTTTGATGATGTAATTAATAGATAAGAGAACAATAATGTTATTGTAATGATTTGATAAATATCGTTAAAAATCACTAACATCTCTTAATATCAACAATATTTTAACGTAAACTAAAATATAAAATTACAAAGCAGCAGAAAAACTCTCTCTACTGTTTTGTAAGCATAATATTACGAATTCCCAAATTGGTGACAATTTTTATAAATCAATCCAGTGGTTTCTATATTTCTCAAATACAATATATTAAACAATAACATATATTTTTGTAAGATTTCGTAAAGCTATTGTGTGCCCTGAAAACAATGCACGCGAGTAGCATGAGACAGATCTTAAACAGCTAAAGGGCGATTGCGATAGATATTTTATGATACAAGTTTTTTATGTTACATTTTTCTAGTTTACCTCTTTTATTAACTTTTCTAGATAAAAAATAGTAAATTTAAAACTTGATCGATAACACACGATAATACAACCAGCTGATAATACAGTGGTAAGCCACTGGCTTATCACGCCGGCGGTCTCTGGTTCGGGTCCGATGGCCTACTGTCCGGAAAGGCTTTTTCGTCGTTTTTCTTTCCCATTTAAGCGAATGTTGACAGATCTGAAGTCGTACCACGATGGGTAATAACTAAGATTGAACAATACGGACAACCAACAACAGGAACCGATAAAGGTCGATAACTTGCATCATGTCAGTGACGCGAAGATGCCTCGCAATTGTAGATTGATAACTGGGCCAAACGTAAATAAATTTCTAAATCGTTTATGTAGACGCTAGAATTACATTATTAAGGTTACACATTTCTTCTGGTAACCAACGACAACAACGAATGAGGTGCGAAAGCGTGTAGACAGTTTACAAACGCACACTGTAGATTCGTTTCACATAATTTAAATTGTATTCTAGTCTTGAAAACTAACCACTTATCTTAAAATACCTGCATTTAATTTTAACTTAACTTTACTTTATATCTTATGAAACATGTTAAGCTTCTGTGGCCGGGAAGTTACCTTGAAGGTAAATTTTAATGGGGACTGTAGTAATATCAACCCTACGCTTTCGTTTAGGTTGTTAAAGAAAGGGTTTTCCATAATATGTGAAATATGAAATTAGAAACGGCACCACAATTACTGGCCCCTAATGTTACAAAACATTTATGGTTACAAAATAAAGCAGTCAGTTCGGAAAAGACAAAAAGTTTAGTTAATTTAATGGGTAGATGAAAGAGAAGTAATACTGAAGTAAGGATTAGCTTTCGTTTTGACTTAATCTAAATAATAAGTTTTACAGAGTTTTGCGTTTCAAAGATAAAAATTGTTTACAATGACAAACGCATTATACGAAGGTAGCCGTTTATGTTTCGGGAATAACAAACAAAAAAAATTTTTATTATCGAAAATAGTTTTATTGCTTTCCAAAATATTCTCCTTGAAAATCAATTCACTTTTGCATTCGTTTAAACCAATCCGAAAAGCATTGCTGCCACTGTGAAGGCGATACCTCCAAAATATTAGTTTTAAATGCCTCAACTGTCAACAATGGAAATAGCGACCGGATAATAAAATTGTCAAGGTAAATATATTGTCAAAAATGACAAACTTCACGATACAATCATCAGATCGGAGGCAACACGAACAGTGTTGCCAGTTCCCGAAAGATAAAGGGCTACCCTCGTATAACGCAACTAAAATATTTAGACGGCACTATTGTTTTTGTAATTTTCCACATATAAACAGTGATCAAAACAAATATTTTCAATTTTGTCTATTAAAAAAAAAGAAATAATAAAAGAAGTGGATAAAATTTCAAGAATCCAATGACATTACTTACATTTTCTACACTAAAGATCCCGTTCGTAATCCGGACACCAAATTGTTTGCTTTGCGTAATCGATGTATGCGTATGATTGAATTACGCGGTCACATACATACATATATAACATGTAATATGTACATACAATGTGCACGTATTTAGAAACACGTTATGCACACACATGCATTGTATGTAAGTATATAAACACGCCAAGCGTGCTCTCTAAAAGTGTGTTGCTGCAGCGTTACGCCTTAATGCCTGTACAATTGCGTTACGCCTCGGTAGTGTGTTCTTATGTGAATATTCCGGTCTGACTTTCTCTCCGAACGCATTGAGATAATCAATTAAATTTTATAGTTATGGTACACAACGTAACCTATATGTATTTATATATACAATATGAAAATGTATTACAGTAAATATGTATGTAAAATAATCTTCTAAATAAATAAATATGACTTACTTTATCAAAAAGAAACCGTTTTCTCAAATTTAAATAAGAAAATATATAAGAAACTTAATAAATAATGCAAAAAATTTGAAAGTTGTGTTTTTTAATATACGACCATCAAAGTAGTAATAAGACGAAGGATTTCAGCATTTATATTGTAATGTAAAATTCAATCCAATGAATAAATGAAGAGGCAAATTTGATCAAATTGCTTGTTTGTATCATTAAACATACATATTCCAATATAATTTCGTAATCACAAAATAAATGAGGTAATAAGAGCAAGATTACAAAATTTAAACATTTGAAAAGAATGGGGAAAATAAAGACCGTGGAGAATATAGCTTTTAAAATCTTTGCTGACAAAAGAAAATAGAAAATGACCCAGCAAAGAATCTAAATAAACCGTAAATGGTATATACGAGTATAAACAGCTTTTAAAATCTTTGCTGACAAAAGAAAATAGAAAATGATCCAGCAAAGAATATAAATAAACCGTAAATGGTATATATAAACGACTTAATATTTAATGGGAATGTACGCTCATTAATATGTAAGCTTAATCAAGCTGGAGCATATGTATTTGGTTATTATTTACAAAATTATATTAATAGATTTTATGATATGTTTAAGAACATATGTCGAAAACAACAAAAAATATAAAACAGATATTTTGTCCTAAGACTTCATTATTGTAAATTAAATTTCAGAGAAATTCTAATTATTTAGCAAATATTACATGTTTACGGATTTACTGCTCTACTACAAAATGTTAAAAAGTAGAAAATATTATTCAACTACGTGGGCTTCTTTCATTTCTTGAATAACAATTTTCACGAATAATTTATTTGTGTTAGACAGAGTTCGAAACTTACATTTTTATAGCATATCTAAAAATCGTGATTGATAAAAGCGATCAAATTTTGTGTTGATCTAGGAAAACTCGCATCAAACTTTTTTCATGATGAAGAAAACTTCTGGAAAAACATCTATGGGTAAGGTTTATTTATTTTCGATGGCATAAAGAGTGTAAAGATGGTCGGAGAAACTGCAAATTAGTATGTAGTTATTAGCCGAGGAAACACTAAGAGCAGCAGTAATTATCCATACAGATTCACGTTTAACTTTTTTTAAACGGTTTTTAACTTCTTGCACAAACATTTAAATATATCTATTGTACCATCCATAAGGTTCTGATATAGGTCAGGACGACTTAAATTTAAGTTAAGACATCAGAGAAAAATTTTGAAGAGCTCTCATAGAATGCCTTCTGTCGTGACGATAGCACTATTGAGATAAGGTTATTCGCAAGATAAAAGTATTGTTGTTAAAGATTAATAAATAAAGTTTTGGTAGTCCTAGTACTTGTTGAAAATCCTTCGTATATTAATTGCCTTTGACAACATATTTTATAGATATGTACATGATAATACGTAGTAACAGTTTGAAAAGCTTTTAAAACAATTTTGCATTCTTCTTCTAATGACCATTAATAGTTAGACAAATACGAAATTACAAAAGAGAACAGAAAACTTGAGTGAATAATAACATGTAAAAAAATTGAGAATATTTAATAAAATATATTTTATATTTATTATTAAACAATATATTTTCGAACATTATTTTTTCGGTGTCGAATTTTCGTAAAAATTACAAAATTATATAGTGTGTTCGTTTAATCCAAAGGGATTAAAACCTCAAGGTTCAATAAATAAAATTGTGATTCCAACGTAAATAAATATTCTAATAACAAAATTATAATTTTTAGGAGAAACAAAAAATATTGTACATAGTTGAAAAGGTGAAAAACATATCTGTGTTCATATTTTTATGACTGGATTTTAAAATTAGCTAACCTATACTAAAATATAAATCATTTCTTTTTTGCGATACGAATCAAATCGACAATATAATTTCTAGTTAGAAACTGTTTTTAAATACATGCGCACTTTAATACTTCTAGACAGATACTTATTGTTGCTAATTTATCATTAAAATTTGCATATCAACATCTATCCAAATGTCTTTATATTACGTACACATATACCGCACGCATATTATAAAAATATACAACCCAACGAAGGTGAGAAGAAATCTCCAACAATGAATAATTGTTTCATTGGGATTACGACAACTGGAATAAAGTGGATTAGAAACAGAGTAAAAATTATGCAAACCAGATTCTAACCCACGTACATCTTATATTAGATAAGTGAAATGGAATTTTTTACTTGGTGACAATGCATTTAAAGATTACATTAGACGTAATATGTGGATACAAGGGGATAAGGGCATGCAAAAGTTTTAAAAAAAAAGGCTTGGCTGTTAGAAAATTTAAGACTATATAAACGGAGGAACAGCTGGGGAAAAATCTCATTTCAAATTGGTTCGAGAGTTTGAGAGTCAAAAAAAGAATAGATGTCTATAAGTGCAAGCAACATGTTTCCACAGGTATGTTTTCAATTTTGTACCGTTTTTAATACAATACAATTTCTGTGAAAATATTTAAAACCAAATTTGTTACCTAATTCTGTTCAAATTTATTGATTATTAAAAATAAACTTAATAAACACATTAACGGCAACGATGTTCATTAACTTTTAGTTTCTTCAAACTTTTTTGTTTGTATTGTGCTTTGTTATTCTTCTTCTGTCTACTTAATGAAGTAAAGAAAATGAAATTGCAGTTTTAACATATTTATACATACAGATAATTAAAATTACGAAATTTTAGTTGATCTATTCAATAAATAAATAATAAATTAAAGAGTCCGTCCTTATTTACAATTACTTAATTTTTCCACAATGACGATGAAATCTTCAATTATTGATAATATAATTTTTCTTTAATACTGGTTTATTGATGCTGCATTATTTACTACAAGCGTACATTTTCCTTACAAAATCCTCATATTTATATATACATATAATGATTCCAACATCTGCACGACTCAAAATTGCTGAACAATTCAAAACTAATTAAATAGTAAGAAGTGAAACTTCAAGCTATCGATCAATAGTGAATATTTATACTTGTTCCATAAAATCTATAAGATTTGTATTTAAACACTTTGCATATTTCTAGAACTAATTCCAGTTAATTTTTACCAAAATTAATTCATTAGAGTATGATTTCTAAAATTTTAACTTGAAAAATGTTATAATTTCAATTTTTTGTGACATCTTCAAATCCACCTAAAGCAAACTTTTTTGTCTCAGGAATATGACAATCTATGTATGTATGTACACTCCGCGCAACATGAATAGGACCAACTGCATATATGACATTTGTAGTTGGTATAAACATGGTAGCGCGCTGGAATTGTTATTTTCGAAAATAAGAGGGTTGATAAAAAGATGTATGTAGGTACCAAATATAATTTTTGTAAAAGTCAGTGCAAATGTACGTTACTAATGACAATAAGTAGAGTAATTAAACGCCACTTGAATACGACCAATCTACAAAATAAAAGATTCGTTTGCAATAACAAAATACTTTATTGTTCAATAATGAGTACTTTTGCCATTATTTCTTATAACCTCAAATAGGCGGGATGGAATGGAATTATACAGGGTTCTCAAGTAGTCAACGGGAAGTTCCGCCCAACTTCGTTTCAGCGCCTGCTCTAGTTCGTCAGCGAAACTCAATTGGGTAGCATTGGAGTACAATTTACGCGACAACCATCCCCAAACATTTTCTATGATGTTCAGGTCGGGGAGAGCGATGGCCAATAGAATCTCCATGCCTTGTTCTTGAAACCAGCGTCGAACAATGCGCGCGGTGTGAATACTGGCATTATCCTGTTGGAAAATAAATGGCCCACCTGCCATAACGTTGGAAAATTTGTCTTTCACCTGTTGCAGCAGCTGGACGTACTTTTCCGAATTCTGTCTGCCCTTCACTATTACTAAATCAACAGGTCCGTTATAGGAAACAGCACCCCATACCATGACTGAACCAACATCGGCTCGCCTTCGTGACTGAATCACTTCATCTTTACGTAAAGGAAAACCCATCCGGGCCATCTAAAAACTTGTTCTCGTCACTGAAAATAACAGTTTGCCATTCTCTTGTCCACCCCATTTTTGCTTAAGCAAACTGAAGACGTGCAGTGCGCTGAAATTCCCTTAAAGGAGGCCCTCGTTTAATTTTCAAACGTTTTAAATGCGGACAGGTCTTTATAACTTGCATTCGTTACGTTATTCGCGATTTGTCTTGCCGTTAATGCCGAATTCGATGCTTCGCGTAATATGGCTCGACGTTTCTTTTCTTAGTTGTAACGGATGTTGTTCGCCCTTTAAAACGTTTTCCATAATTCTCGGGATCCCTAATAAAATTGTTCACAACCTGGTGTGATCGACTTATTTTCTTTGCAGTAGCCCTTGAGGAATACCCTTCTTGATGGAATGCTTTAATTTTTCCAATTTCTTCCATACTTAAGCACTTCTGTCGTCCCATCGTTGCACAATACCCTTAATTACAGATGTTTGTTTATCCGGATACACGTTGTAACTCGACACTCATCCGGTAGCTTACTACTAAATACTGGTTGTATCCCACCGGCGCGGTGCATTTTATATGTATGTGGTACTTACGTCACCCAATGCATAACGTTAGGCACTATTGCGCAATAATGCGTATTATTTGCCATATCATACCATTACAAACTTGCATTGTATTTTTAGTAAATGAATTGTTTTTCAAACCACCGAAAGCTTGCAACAACTACATGTTGCGCGGAGTGTATATATAGTCCCATATCGTATCTTGCTTAAACGTCAATCTTACTTGTGTTTTTAAGTCTGCTATTATTTCGTCTAAAAGGCCAACTCAAATCTTCATGAATCCTTTCAGTTTATATTCAAGATGAATCCTAATATTTATAACTTTTATATTATTTTCTTAGAAAGGGAAAGAAATAGAAATAACAATATTTTTTCCATAGAAAATTTCAAAACTTCCTTTCCTTCCAGATTTAATCTTTTTGAACGATTCTAAAGGGATTTTCGCCTAACACATGTATGTACATTACAGTAATATTATGTAGTAATTACATAATAGGCTGACCTAAATATACACACTTGTCCAAGCTGTATCTCTTTGATAATCTTTTTGGTCTTAATTGTACCAATTGTAACTGTATTGATCTATGAGCCACGAGTGTACCAAAATGACTAAAGGTATACTTTCGGTCTATTTTCAAATAAGTTGGTAACAAAATAAAAATTTCCAGTGTGTTTCATATTATTATGACTAGTAAAATATATTGAATATTTCTATATACTTTAAATTTCATAATATAAAAAAGTGAACCTGCTACAACTCGCCCTTGTATCATATAAGACCGTACACATATATGACATTTTGATACCAAGTTGTTTTTAGTTACGCCTTGGGATGTTCCGTAAATACGTGTTTAGACGTTCTTTTTCTCATAAGTTACGCATGGAATTGGCGTATTGGCGTATATATTAATTGTTTAATTTACTTCGAAGCATATTTTGAATAAATTTTTGTAAATGATTTTTCATTCAAAATAATCTAGAGTTGTTTAACCTAGTGACCAGGAAGTCTCAAATCTTAGTTTATAATAAGATCACCATAATTTTTTTTTTAATTCTAAAGAAACTCGAACATGTGACGATACAATCTCTTGTTAGTAATATCTCAGAGTTAATTTATCGTCATGTAACTGTGCAGCTAATTAATCGTAAAATAACTGCAATACTTTTCTGCAGTTTCTGCACTTAAGTCGCATGGAAAAATATAGGACTTAAATTCTTCGTTGTGCTATTGCAACTCACAACCAGTATCCTTGGACAATTCATCATAGATAATCTGCACTTCAATCAATAAGAGTTTAGATACCATCAATAATATACTCTGTCAACAAAGTAATACGATTTGTTAATTTCCTTATGCAAATGCGAAGTTTATTCTCAACATTGCAGTTTGCCATTTGTGTTGACCAAATATATCATAACCAATATTTATAGAAATTATAGAATAAATTGATTAAAACACAATTGCGATGAATATTCACCACCTGTAAATGTATGTGTTTTTGAAATAAAACTTAATATTACACGCAATGGAACTTTTTGAATATTTTATTAAACAATGAATTTATAATAATAAAACAAAATAATGTCAGGTAATACAAAAAAAGTAGAAAATAGTAAATTGTATTTTATATGAAGAAACCAAAATTCCTCAAAATACTATATATGGCATGTAACGTTCAATCATTTTGGTACATCCAATATGTTATATTTACTAGTTGTAACTAAATTCAAAGATTTTATTTTATATATTTATATGCTATATATATATATATATATATATATATATATATGCTAAAAGTTCGAATTAATGTGTTTAATATGGTAAAAGTATTTGTTGCAAACTGTACTTCTACTTTCTACGTAAAAACGAGTTAATATTCGCTTTAACTAACCTTATTAGCAAGAGATTAGATATAAACATATTAATTTATGCAAATATATGTATAATAGTAAAGTAAAATCTTCTACATAATTATACTTTATGTATATTTACATAAATTAGTTTAAAGTAGTTACGATTTATTATAATAAAAAAAACATTCATGACATGGAAAACGTAAAGTACTTTCTATTATTTTTTGTAGGTTATTTGTTTTTTATCATTAATCATGGTGCCTTTATGTCGAGGATATCCAGTGAACGCCGTTCAATCTGCTGGATTTTCACTTAATCGTGTTTCAGATGATGATTTTGATCCCAATCCCCAATATAGTTACGGATATGAAGTAAAGGTAAGCCAATTACATATTTTCAAGAACAAAATATTATATTTTCTACATAACAAATCTAATAAAATACGTAAGAATATATAGTGAAAATTAAAATTTAAAAAAAATTAAAAACAAATAATTTCCAAATAAATAAAATGAAAATTAAAATATAGTTTTCCGTAACTTTCTTTGTCAAGAGATACATATTAATAAATTAATGAATTAATTTCTTAATTTATTATTTTTTTTTGCTATATACACTGCATTATCTATCTTATCTATTCAGATGATCTTGACCTATTATTGTTTTATATTCTTTACCTACTTTCTAAAGCCATTCGAGTAACGTACAGTATATCTAAACTGGCTGACAAGGATTTGTAGCATGGAGGGATTTATTATATAACTAATAGCTTTGATTAAGAAAAATAATTATTTAAATATTTGGAAAAGAATATAAGAGAGAATAAATAAAGACACATTCATAGTAGTATATATTGGGTCTGGGAACAAGTTCGTGGCGTTTTTTCAGTAAAATTCAACTGGTCCCCGCATGGCGCGTGGACGAATTCATTTAAACCGAATATGCTCCATTATTATCGACAATGTTTCGCCATTTTTTTGGTAGATCCATGATCCCATCGGTGAAAAACTTCTGTGGTTTCTGGTCGAAAAACTGAATCAAGTAGTTTTCACAGGCTTCTTTTGAAACCAACTTAATTCCATTGAGAGAGTTCTGCCGAGATCGAAACAGATGATAGTCAGAGGGTGCTATATCCGGACTGTAAGGTGGGTGCATCAAAACTTCCCAACCAAACTCTCTCAATTTTTGACGGGGCATCAAAGAAGTGTGTGGTCGGGCGTTGTCATGATGGAAGACAACACCTTTCCTATTAATCAATTCGGGCCGTTTTCTTTCAATCGCCTGGCGTAATCTCTCTAGTTGTGCACAGTAGAGTTGAGAATCAATCGTCTGACCAGTTGGAAGTAGCTCGTAGTGGACGATTCCCCTCCAGTCCCACCATACACACAGCATCACTTTTTTTGGCGTCAATGTTGGCTTAGCGAACGCTTGTGACGGCTCACCATCCTTTATCCACGATCTTTTACGCTTCCGATTATCGTACGTAATCCATTTTTCATCTCCGGTTATTAAACGTTTCAGAAACGGCTCGATTTCATTCCGTTTCAGCAGCGCATCGCAGATGTTAATTCGGTCAATCATGTTTTTCACGCTCAACTCATGAGGAACCCATACGTCAAGCTTTTTTTTGTAACCAGCTTTGTGTAAATGGTTCAAAACAGTTTTGTGGTCAATGCCTAGCTCCATGCCAATATCGACACTGCTAATATGCTTATCTTGTTGGACTTTTTCAAGAATTTCATCAGATTTTTCAGTGATTGGACGACCGGAGCGTGACTCATCTTTCACATTGAAATTTCCAGAACGAAAGCGAGCGAACCATTTCCGCGCAACAGATTTCGATAAAGTACCTTCACCGTACACAGCACAAATTTTATCACAAGCCTGCGCAGCGTTCTTCCCCTTATCATAATAATATTGCAGAATATAGCGAAATTTCTCATTATTCTTCTCCATTTTCAAGTGCGAATAACTTTCCAACCACTGCACCGATTACAATGTTTCTACGCTCAAACTAACGTTCGGAAGGTCATCTAAAAAACGAGCCGTCGGTGGTGTCGCTGTGACTTGTTGTTCTTTAGTTATCGGCAACCAATGCCATCTATCGGGAAAAACGCCACGAACTTTTTCCCAGACCCAATATGAAATTAGAAATCAATAAGTATAAAAAATACAAAATTGACTATTATGGGGTGTACAAAGGTTTTCGTACATCCCGTGAATGTCGAAAATCATTACATATATGGTAGACCGATTATAAGAGCACGTTTTTTTCTATTTAGTAACATTAAAAAACTATAATAACACTGTAAAAACTACAAAAAAATTTCTAAGAAGTATTCTAACATCGAAGTTTTCGTATACACAACAAAAATAATTTTTAAAATTAATTAAAAAACTGTTAATATTTTATTTGTGCCCCATCAACTTCTCTTACAGTGACTAGTCATTAATGTGAATGTTAGCAACGTTATTATCAGAAGACGGTTAATTTTGGCAAAGCTCAATGATAGAAGTCCACGAAAAATACCTTTAAGTAAGCGTCACATTCAAAGACTTCTTTAGTATACCAACAATCATTTGCAATGGCCTTTTGCAAAACGGAGGAACATTCTATATAGTATTGAAAATAAAATACACGCTCTAGTGATCATCAAGGAGATAAGATGGTAATGCGCAAAGGGATATATGCTTTTAAGGTGGATCTTCCAACAGGACAATGAACTAAAACAGGAAAGCAACCTGTTATTTTATTAAATAATACCTATCTCGAATAGCTATTAATATTTAGTTTATGCAGTAAAGATATTATTACAAAACTATGTTTTCTAGCATATTAGTAGTATGTAATAATAACATCAAATCTGAAGTTTAAAAAATAATTTCAATTTTTCTTAATTTTTTACGTTACAAATATTCTTGAGATAAGGTGTTTTTGTTACTTGTTTCAACTTTCATATTGTTATTAATTTTTTTTAGATAGTTAAATGTAAACAAATACACTCTATCATAATTGAATGTTTAATTTTGATGATTTTCAACATTTAGTAAGATGTACGTAAACTTTCATGACATTGTATATCATATAATATTTACAATAACGCAAATGATGACATTCTAAGCAAAATTTTGTATTAACTGACATTGAAGTAGATAAAATTGATTTTAATAATGGCATTGATAACAATCTTTTAATGAAGATATTATCATTAGTTACTGGTTGTCAAAAGATAGTAGATTAATGTCGCATTCATGAAAAATATCGTCAAATAAAACATCTTATTTACATTTCAAAATATGAAGCTTTTCTACATATCTGCAGAAATAAGTTAAGAATGAATAAAACATTAATTACTGCAACATGCAACTGCAACTGCGCCATGTCGATGGGCTGTCATTCATTGGCAGTGAGAGTGTAAAGTGCTTGCGATGGCTCCCGGTCACGAAATGGGATAACGGCAGTTTTGCGTTATAATTTCGTGTGTGGTTTAAACATAGATCAGTGCTTCGAAGAAATGACTCTTGCACTAGGTGATGTTTGTCCACATCGCACAACGATATTCAGGTGGTATAGAGAATTCCAAAGAGGAAATTTAACTGTGGGGGATGCTGGGAGGCCGGGAAGGCCACGAACATCAGTTACGGAGGAAAACGTGTGACTTGGTGGTTTTTGGACACACAGAAGACAGTCAAAGCTAAGTGTCTGCCTAAAGTAATTGGATCTATGAAGAACCTGCGCCCAAAGGACACTTGGTTCCTCCAAAACGATAATGCTCTAGCTCACCGCGCCAAAGCCTGCACCAAATATTTGACCACGACAGGATTGAAATTTCTCGAGCACCCTCCCTGCAGTCCAGATCTTGCTCCCTGCGACTTTGCACTGTTCTCGCATGTGAAAATGAAGCTAAAAGGGAGGCGGTTTTCCAGTGATGAAGACCTTCTGCGAGCTTGGGACAACGAGTGTGCTTTACTCCCTAGTGAAACTTGCCAGAACTGCTTTAAAGATTGGTTTCGGAGGGTGGAGAGGTGTATTGAGTGTTGAGGAAATTACTTTGAAAAAATTAAATAAACAAAGCTGTATTGCAAAACTTTATTAGTACCCTTTGCATATATATATATATATATATGTTCAATGTTCATTTTTCTAGTTTGGACAAAACATGATTTCACAACTTCAAAAAGTACATAAAATAAAAAAAATATTCTTAAGGTAGATCAAAGAGAAACTTAAGAAAAATATATCTATCATTATTGAAATACGACTATGTTTTCTATATGGTTCTAAAAATATTTTTACAAAATATTTACAAATTCATTAAACTAGTGATTCTCAATCTTAGGAGATCTAGCTAATATTGGAGACTACAGTGATTTTCAATCTAAGGGGAGAGCGCCCCACAATTTGAGAATCACTGAATCAAACGTCAATTATTACCAAAAGATTGTTAAAGAGAGAAAAAATAAATAACAAAATTGGTACCAAGTAAGATAAAATCATCAAACTCATCATCACATGGAAACTCATACTATGATAGTATCACATATTGAAACAATACATAAAATCGATTATCTAAAGAAACTATGTATTGGCTCTTATCGGGAAAGCTTGCGACTTAAAAAAAATAATCGAGACAAAATATTGAATAATGAAAGTCAAAAAGAAGAATTAAAGTTGTAGATAAAACATAAAAAATAATGTTTTTAAATTTAGATTATAATATGACAATCAATTACTGTGCTACTACTAACAGTAAACTAGTTTGATGGTGGTAATCAAATAAAATTTTTTCATCATAGCTAAATCGGCACTAAATTTTATATGTATGGTAAAGCGTTCTATGGCGCATCTACGTAGTAAGAGAGGAATATATGTATGTATACATAAGTAATATTTTACCCGATAAAGATGATGAATACTGATTTCGACAATTTTGCATATTTGTTATTTGCTAGTAAAACTTTACTTTACTAGCACTTTCTGTTTTAATTAAAAACTTTATCGTTCTAGGTCGAAAAGTAGCGCTAAGAATCACCTGTAATATAATCCGAATGAGATAAAACAGAAAACTACTTTAAAATCTATTATATGTTTTTGAAGTATTGCGTGTAATCTTTTCGATTTGATTTCTTGCATTTAAAATAAAATTTATTTGTTGCAATTTTATCTTAGCTTATGACATTCTTTAATTAACTTAAATAAAAAAAAATAATTATAACATTTCTATATATCGTATTATATCATGGTTTTTTATACATCTGAACTTAATGGCGGACGGTGGATATCTGCTATGTTAAATTTTAAAAAATGGGTGTTAATTTATTTGAAACTGTGCAAACACCATTGATAAAATAATAATGTAATAAATTAATTTAATTAATTTATTAATCAAAGATTGTTTGTTACGCTGAAGAGAAACTCATTATGTCGCTATATTTAACAACCAAAGAATCTAATATATCCATGTTTTCGTGTGCTAAATACTTATTCTTTCCTTTTAATATATTTGTCGCTTTCTGACTATAAATTTTATTTTTTTGTATTTGGATTTTTCAGTCACTTTATATTAATGACATTTCGAGGGGGTCTGTCTCCTTTTTCAAATTATTTATTTTTTCTTTTAACCTGCAATACATCAATTTTATTTGTATATACACTGCAGGCCATAAGTTTGGAATCACTTGCATAAGTTAGGAATCACTTCTGAATATAATGAAAATATTGTAGTGGCTTTAACAAACATTGTAAAAATAAAACAATATTAATATACCAAAACGTTTTATTATAAAATAAGCAGGAAAAAAAGCAAATTTTATTTATTTACATCCACTTATTTTTATTATCAACTAAACGGACTTTTCATCGAAATACCCTCCTTTTGCTTTAATGACGGCAGCACACAATCGCGGTAAACGAGACACTAATTTTGTAAGAGTTTCATTGGGTATATTTGCCCAAGAATCTTGTATAACTTGCCACATGTGAGTCTGGGACGTCGGACACTTTTCACGCACTTTTCTATCCAATTCTTCCCACAACAGCTCTATTGGATTGAGGTCTGGCGATTATGCCGGCCAAACCATGTTTTGTAAAACACCGTCAGCTTCCTGTTGTTGGAGATATCCTCTACATAAATGAGAAGAATGTTTTGGGTCGTTGTCTTGCATGAATATAAAGTTTTCTCCAAGTAATCTCAGACCGGAGGGCACAGCGTTGTGTTCGAGAATCTGTCTGTAACCCTCCTTTTTCAAAACTCCGTCGATTTTCACCAGATCTCCTACACCAGCCGAAGAAAAACATCCCCAAACCATTACAGAACCGCCACCATGTTTTACCGTGAGCACCACACATTGCGGTAACATTTTTTCCGTAGCAGTTCTTCTTACAAATATCCGACGTCTGGAACCGAAGACCTCGTACTTTGATTCGTCGGTCCATAGTACTTTTTCCCACTGTTCTATTGTCCAATCTTTGTGTAACTTAGCCCATTGTAGCCTTTTTATTTTATTTTGCGGACGTAGAAGCGGTTTGCGAACTGCTACACGTCCCATCAGTCCAGCCGCTCTGAGCCGCCTTTTTACTGTGGTTAAAGAGATCCGAGTTTCACGCTCCCTGTTAAACTCACCGCGGATTTGCGAGGCCGTTAATCTTCTATCTCTTTTCGACGTCAATATAATTGTCTGATCTTCTGCAGGAGTTGTAATTTTTGGACTTCCTGATCGTTTTCTGTCCGTATACCCTCCAGTAGACTGGTATCTTTTAATTGTATTTTGTACACCTTTGTACGATATCTTCATTCTTTTCGCGATATCCCGTATGGAATCTCCCCGATTATGATGACTAATAATTTCTACACGTTTTTCTAGCGATATCTGCTTTCTCTTCGCCATAATCAAACGATGTTTACTGATTCTACACACTTTTATGTGTCTACACACTTTAAATGACACGAAGCAACTAAAATATTCTCATTACTTCAAAATGTATAAATACTTATAAATATAAAAACTAAATGTAATTACAAAAGGTTTATGCGGAAGGGTCTGCAATAAAATTTGTCCATTCCAGGTAATCGTTCATTATGCAGAAATATTACCTGCTCGAATAAATAATACCGCACGCAGAGTTTCCTTAATCTCTGGTTATTTTCCAACTATTAATGCATTTAAAACTACATCTTTTATGTAAAGCTTTATAATGTACTTAAGAATAATCCTTTGTACTTATGTCAAAGTAATACGAACGTAACATAGATAAATTTTAATTTGTATGAATTTACTGGAACTGATTCCAAACTTATGGCCTGCAGTGTATTTCTATTATATGGATTTTTTTATAATAGCTTTTAAAAAATATATAAATATTTGTGAGAAAGTACAGTTTAAATATATACACATTTAAAAAATACAAATAGAAGTCTTATAAATAACCATCAGGCTCTTTATAAAGATGATAAAATTAAAAGAACAGAATTTTGTGAAACTACATAATGTGTAATTTAATAAATGAAAATGACACTTTCAGAGAAATAGATTTCATAGACGAAGGCTTGTTCTTTATTAATGACTCGGTAAACTCTCAAAACTTTTGGTTAATTCCTAATAGATATAATAATAATAAATAAATAATAATAAATGTCAGCACTCGTGTTTCGAAAAAAGTACCAAGAGTTTAACAGATAATAAATGTAAGGAAACGCTTCCCGTTTGAGCAGAGTATTTAGTACGCAAATGAACCAAATGGATAAAATCGGTTAAATACTTGCAGCATCAGGTATGTTTCAACAGCTTTTTCATTTATGTGTTCCGGTAAGGAATAAATATTTTTACATGTAGAAAGCAACTGTTCGACCATCTAATAATTAAAATAATCTTTATTGATACTTAACGGATTCACCAAAAATGTATTTTAATCTGGGAATATTCCGAATTTTCGTTAACACACTATCTACTATAGCAATAAGGCTAATATAATACTAGAGATATTGCTAATGCAGATTTAACAAGATCAATACAAATTTTTGGTGATAATGTGTCTACGTGTATTTTATCTTTAGATGTCGAACGATCATTCTTTGCATATAAAAACGTTTGTTTTTCACGACGAACACAATTACATAAAGAAACTGTTGAAAATACCTTTTGCTCTATATATTTAACCAATTTTATTCTCTTTGTGCGTCTGCATACTGAAAATGCTGCTTAAAAAAGGAAATGTTTTTTTGCATTTATTACCTGCTAAATCCCTTGCATTTCAAAGCACGCGCTCTTGGTCCGACCCTCACAGTACCAACTTTAGATCCTAATACCTTATCTAACTTTAATTTTTCCTTATCCCATTCCCTTATTATTTTAACAGGTATTAATAGCTTTATCTAACTTTAATTTTTCCTTATCCCATTCCCTTATTATTTTAACAGGTATTAATCATACAAAAAAATTAACTCACACTTAATTAATAGGAATTAATAGAATAATATCATCTTCCTATACAAATAAGTTTACAACTTCTTCAGCACATATTTTGAAATGGCTAAGGCTCTGCCATACTATCTATTATACATTATCTTAATGAAGTACCACCTGCAATGAATTAAATCTCGATTCCTACAAAAATGTTGCTTAAGCATTTTATTTTTTATTAAATAAGTTGTTATTATGACTTATAATTGATAAATAATACTTACCTTAAAAACAAATTAGTGAAAGTTTTGCTTCACAAAAGTAATTTAGAAACATTCACAATGAAGAATTACTTCACAATGAATAGTTTTATTATACATTTCGCAAGTTTTAACTAATCTATAATACTTTAAATGAAGTATTTTATTTAACATAGAATATAATGATTAAAGTCAAATGTTGACATTTTCTTGATTAAAATAAGTTTATTTAAAGAGTACACTGCTTATAATTCATTGATGTGTTTTTTTTATTGAACATAGCAATATCTACATTATAGTCAGAGATAAAAACATAACATAATTTACTAGTCCATACATCAATGCAAAAGAAAAAGATGTCGAATAGGTGAATGAAAATAAAACCGATTAAAGGTGATTGCTTGACATTAAAAGTTATTCATCGACATATCACTACATTCGCACAGCTATCTTTGGAAATAAATCGGGAACGTAAACTTACTTATATTTTATTTAATAATTTTACAATTATTAATCAAAGAAAATATTTCCTACAAAAATTATTAAAAAACGCTTTTTTCTTAAGTATACTTCTATATGAGACTACTTATTTAGTCTATTTACTGAAAAACATTACACTATTTGATAAGCTTTTTTGCGATATGCATCTACAAATAATGAGTTATATTATCTTTCTGGTCCCAAGTAATCACACAGCTGGAATTTTTCCAGAACACTTCATATGTTTAATATATCTTCCAAGAAAATTACAATTATTTTTGCACTTGTTAAACGTAAATTGTTATTGATTTTGTTAATATACTTAATTTAAATACTTTATCATTTATTAGAAATGGGAAAAAATAGTAAAAAAACGAGCAAATATAAAATTTTAAAAAAATATTTTACTTTACACTTATAATTAAAACATGTAAAACATGCCTATTAAAAATGTTTATGGTAATGATCATAGTTACTGTTTAATTAAATATAACAAAATACAAAAGAATTCTTTTATTTCTAATAACTATTATGTATATTCATTACTTATATTTTGTATATTAATTATGTAATTCTGATAGAAAGATGAAAGTTGTGAGAATGACTTTGTTTATTGATTTTACGAAATATCGTGAATTTAAACAAATATATAAACAGATCAAGGATAGTTTTAGTTAATAATGTTTAGGAGGATTAGTGGGATGTTTGTGGAAGCAAGATAAAAATTTGACAAATAAAATCATTTAACGTTTTCAAAACAGAATATATTTATCTCCCAGCTTTAGACTTATTTAAATTAGATAAACCATATACATGACTTTAATTAAGTAAGGTAAAGCAGAAGTGTTCGAATTTTGTAAATTTTTGTAAACGACTGATGTATATATTACAATGAAATTACATATAATAGTCTGTATATAGTATACATACAAAATCTATCCAACTCTAATACAAACAACTCATTTTGCAGTGTCTAGTAATATTTTGATTTTTTTCATTTTTCTACTTATATATCAAACTTGACTTCAATTTTGTCATTATGAATTTTGTGAATTAGAATATCGCGGTGTCATTAAATTTTTGACAAAGGGACATCATTCTCCAAAAACTATTCACGGAAGAATGATTGCATTGTATGGGGACGAAGCTCTGTCATATTTTATTGTGAAATGTTGGTCAAAAACGTTTTGATGGGGAGCGGAAGCAGAAGACCTTCGGTCATGGAAGTTGAAATAATGGTTTTCAAAAATCGTAGTTAAGAAGTTTCCACCAATGCACAAAACATTAAATAAACATTAAAAACCATGCGCTTTAACAATTTTACAAGATATACTAAGAACAAATTAAATTTCAAAAAGTAGATTTTAAGATTGGTGATTTTCCAACAAAAACTGCTTAAACAAAACAATTCAAAACGATTTGGCATTTTTAATGTAGTTAACTTCTTTCCATGATAATGACGGACGAGTGAGACGTGAGTACATTACTGGGCTCCAGAAACAAAATTAGAGTCCATACAGTGGTTCTTCGTCACCAAAAAGATCCGCACACAATCTTCAACTGGAAAGCTAATGCCCGCGTCTTTTGGAACTACAAAAATAAAAGTTACCCACGGTAATATTTTAATAAAATTACGTGCGCTCATTGACCAAAATGTCCAGGTTTCTGTCACAAAGTCCGTCTTCTTCATGGCAATATGCGAGTTCAGAAGGCAGTCAAACTTCAATCTATCCTTCACAAGTATAACTTCTTTTAGCTGGATATACATATATATATATATATATATATATATATATATATAAAATACGATCTATATATTGGGTCTGGGAAAAAGTTCGTGGCGTTTTTTCAGTAAAATTCAACTGGTCCCCGCATGGCGCGTGGACGAATTCATTTAAACCGAATATGCTCCATTATTATCGACAATGTTTCGCCATTTTTTTGGTAGATCCATGATCCCATCGGTGAAAAACTTCTGTGGTTTCTGGTCGAAAAACTGAATCAAGTAGTTTTCACAGGCTTCTTTTGAAACCAACTTAATTCCATTGAGAGAGTTCTGCAGAGATCGAAACAGATGATAGTCAGAGGGTGCTATATCCGGACTGTAAGGTGGGTGCCTCAAAACTTCCCAACCAAACTCTCTCAATTTTTGACGGGTCATCAAAGAAGTGTGTGGTCGGGCGTTGTCATGATGGAAGACAACACCTTTCCTATTAATCAATTCGGGCCGTTTTCTTTCAATCGCCTGGCGAGAGAATCAATCGTCTGACCAGTTGGAAGTAGCTCGTAGTGGACGATTCCCCTCCAGTCCCACCATACACACAGCATCACTTTTTTTGGCGTCAATGTTGGCTTAGCGAACGCTTGTGACGGCTCACCATCCTTTATCCACGATCTTTTACGCTTCCGATTATCGTATGTAATCCATTTTTCATCTCCGGTTATTAAACGTTTCAGAAACGGCTCGATTTCATTCCGTTTCAGCAGCGCATCGCAGATGTCAATTCGGTCCATCATGTTTTTCACGCTCAACTCATGAGGAACCCATACGTCAAGCTTTTTTTTGTAACCAGCTTTGTGTAAATGGTTCAAAACAGTTTTGTGGTCAATGCCTAGCTCCATGCCATAATCGACACTGCTGATATGCTTATCTTGTTGGACTTTTTCAAGAATTTCATCAGATTTTTCAGTGATTGGACGACCGGAGCGTGACTCATCTTTCACATTGAAATTTCCAGAACGAAAGCGAGCGAACCATTTCCGCGCAACAGATTTCGATAAAGTACCTTCACCGTACACAGCACAAATTTTATCACAAGCCTGCGCAGCGTTCTTCCCCTTATCATAATAATATTGCAGAATATAGCGAAATTTCTCATTATATTTTATATAACTTTATGCACCGATTACAATGTTTCTACGCTCAAACTAACGTTCGGAAGGTCATCTAAAAAACGAGCCGTCGGTGGTGTCGCTGTGACTTGTTGTTCTTTAGTTATACCAATGCCATGTATCGGGAAAAACGCCACGAACTTTTTCCCAGACCCATATATATATATATATATATATATATATATATATATATATTTGGCTCCATCCGACTTCCTATTATTTAAAGAAAGCATCTCAGAAGTTGCTATTTAACAGACAATAATCAATTGAAAGAGGAGATTGACGTCTATTCTGAAGATAAACAGAAATCATTTTTTTAACGGGATAAAATTGTTGCATAACTGGTGGAGCGAGTGCGTTAAAGTTACGGGAGATTACGTTTAAAAATAAAATTATCGGAAATCATAACTCTTTTATTTCACTGTTAGCCAGAAAAATTTTTAGTTTTCCTCGCTCTTCGTATGGTGCATGGTCAGGCCAGATAACTTTTAACCTTCCCAACCTGAAAACAAGGTTTTAAAAATAAAATCCCATCCACTGCATTTACAGGAACGTTTCGAAATTATCTATCTCGTATAACACACTTCAAAAACAAATTTATCTGTCTGGCTGTGATATACTGTATAAAATCATATTTTCCGTAACTTGTCCTTCACTACGTATGCATAGCTCGGTAGGTTTGAACAATATGCAATATATTTTGCTGCAAAAAAATGGTCGAAAAATATTTAAAGAAAAGTCATGGCACCAACACTATTTTTATTTATAAGTAGTAATTACAATGTGGATTACAACAGATTGGGTTTTTGGATTTCAAAAAATTATTTCTAAATTATATTATTTTTCTTTTAAAACATTCTTAATATTCTCCTATTAATACGGTGTCACTTATTTCTCTCATTGTAAGTTTAATTTTGTTTAATTTTACATAAATTAAAAAAAATAATGAAATTCATTCAACCTCATGACTTAGAAGCATAATAAAATAAAATTTATTTAGCATGCACATTCACCAAGGTATAATAAATATGGAAGAAATGTAGAACATAAGTATATTCCTAAGAATTAAAAATAAAAAGAAAAGAAAACGTCGCAACAATCCACTAATGGTATAATATTACATAAGAATATTAGGTGGACACAGAATTAAATTAAATTGCTCAAAAATTGCAATCGTGTTTTTTAGAACACATTACGAATTTTGTGGTTCTAATACAATTCATAGCAGCCACATTAATGTATGTTCATAATACAATAGAATATATACTAAAGCAGTAGATTTCTAAATTAAAAGTATGAAAATATGAACTTTGGTGTATGATAAATTTATTTCAAAGAAGTAACCGCGAAACCGAAATAATTTCCTGTCATATTACGATTCCTGTTATCATTTTACGCTCTATGTTTTTGTATGACACACGATCATGTACAATTTAATCTGGAATGATTCAAACTAAAAAATTATACAGTAGCAATATTATTTTTTTCAATAGATAAAACGTATATAATATACATGCGCTGAAATTTTCTTTAATTTTTTTAAATTAATAGCTGGGTGTCGTATTACTATCGGCATTTGCTCCGTGACCAAAGCTAAGCAATACTATCGCTTTTCAAATTATTTATACATATCCTAATTTTGTCAGTTTCTGACTTGGGGGTAAAAACTTTGTTGATCAGTATCATTAACACAAAATAAAAAAATCATTTAAATATCTGAAATGACGTGGATTCTAATAATTTTCAAAAATAACATAATTTAAAGAGGATGATTTTATTATTTATTATAATATAACTATAAATTGACATAAATATATTTATTGGAATTAAACGAGAATTTAAATTTCTGAAATGATTGTATTCAAACTGTAACTTGCTATAAAAAGTTGGTGAAAGAAGCAATATATTGTACATGACGTCATTTACATTAATTTAAATTAGAAAACGTTTGTAAATATGAAACAAACGTAAATATAGTAATGAAATTCAATCTTCATTGGGATGTGAATATGTTATTGCATTTTTGCTGAATTTCAGAAAAGTGTAACTAACAATTCTGATTGCCGTAAAAATTATCTATGAACTAATCCAAAGAATGCGCCAGAAATTACAGTGAAAAAGTGGTTTACAAAATTCAAACAAGAAGAATACGATTTTTCTGGCAAATCAATGTTCGATCATTCGAGAGATCTTTCGGGTGAAACTTTTTATAAACATTGAAAACATCCCTGAAGAAATCGCTGCAACTAAATTGACTAAGCTGTCGTATCAAACAAATATATAAATAGAGTCTTCTACTAGATGCACTTAGATGTATTGAGTGAGTTTTTATGTTCCAGTGGTTGTCTTAATAAGTATTTTTTCGGTATTCTGCTTTCCATTGTGTCAAGTGAGTAAAAGAGTACAAGTAAAACAGATTTTAGTATTGTAGTTAGAACAACTTCAGTACAAGTGGGGCTGACAATATTTCACCGGACGTGGTTTTTATGGAACTAAAATAATTAACCATGAAAATAGTAAAACTTAGTACATATGGCGTCTGCACTATGGGCAATCACTAAAGAATGCCATAAAACCTTGATTACGTTTCAAATATACTTTTTTATTGTAAAACAGACAAACAAAAATAGATTTAATATTCAGTGCAATTATAAATGTACGAAATAACCCTCTTAAGCCTTAAAACTGATTTACGTTCTAGAAATGTAAAAGTATCGCTATCACTATAGTGGGATTGACAAGGAGTTGTATGAGACATATTGCCATCATTTTTACCAGCAAATGCAAGGAAAAAAAACATCGAAAATTTATCATCATTCTTTAAGACAATGTGTTAAACAAAGGAATTAAAATTGAAATAGTCGTATTTATCTTACTTATTCTCTCGATCTGGCATCGGATTATTTGTTCCTTATAAATCAGTTCAGTTGATAAAAGATCATCCTTTGAAACTATAGAACAGGTATGGGCAACCTTTGACATGTTGTGGGCCAAACTTTAATGTGCAAATACGTTCGCGGGCCGCGTTTAAAAGTAATGCATTTTAAAGTAGTGTTCATAATTTTTAGCAATAGATATCAGACATGAAATAATACGAAAATGTTTCGGGGTCTGATCAAATCTTATAGCGGGCCGAATCCGGCCCACGGGCCGGTTATTGCCTACATATGCTATAGAAAGTCATATAAATCTGCTTTTTGATAATGAATTCGAAGCCTAGCACAAAATTTAGTTAATTTGTGCTAGGCTTCGAATGCTGCCAAATCATTTTAGCATGACTATTGGAATTTATGAAAACTTCAGAGTTTTCCAAATCAAAATCGAAATAAAAAAATGCATAATATATCATACATAGATAATTTTATATCACGATACATTATAATTTAAAACATATCAAGTAAAAACATTTTTATTTGGAACGATTTTTTGTAGTATATATATATATATATATATATAGGTATGATAAGTGAAACATGAAGGTCTCTACCATAAAATGATAAAATGATTTCCATGATTAATGATGACTAATACCTTCTATCGTTAGATTTATTAAATCGTACCTCCAGTCATTTATTAGGAATATAAGCGAAAGCAGATGGAATGTCAGATCGACTGAGGTCAATGTTTGGTAGGACTCTCTTCGTGGCTCGAAGATTTTCATCATATGTACTTCCGTTTGTCGAAAGATGTCAGACTGTCTAATTGTTCATCATGATTTCAAAATTCTTCTGAAGTTTTCTATAAGTGAATTGATTCTTTGCAGTGAATGTGGGTGAAAGCGAGATATTTAGGATTATTAAAAGATTTTTGTCCCGGTGTGGAAAATATCCGAACAGCAGCAAAGTAATAGTTAGCCTTTTTTTTAGCTAGTATTTCTCAAGACTTTTATGTAGTTTCAGTAGGCACATACTAATTCTCTGAAGTAATTAAAGTGAAAGAAAGAATATGCCAAAAATAAAAATGGAAGGAAGTTACAAAAGAATGATTCAGAGGCTGAAAAATAAATCACAAAAGCTATGAAAATATGGAAAATATTTATGAAACGATTAATCTTGATATAAATAATACATTAGAAAATGATAAAAATTTTCATTAAATTAAATTGACCATTAATTAGTTAAATGATTTGAAAAATACTCTCAAAAATTACTTACAATTCCAAGTCTATATATATTTTTGGTGTATATGCTGAATAAGTTAAAGAGTATGAGAAAAATAACCGCAGACCCCGCAACTAGGGTGACAATGCACAGCAAATCATCACCAGTGATGGAATAATCTAAATTTATTATAAGTTTTGCAGTGAGTTATCAATATGTAGCACTTTCTGGCTAAGTAAATTTCAATTGCCAGCAGTAACGTGGACAAAAGTTGTAATTGAAAATACATAAATATAAACTCAGTTTTGTTATTTAGAGACTTATACATACAGTACGCCGCAAAAGTCTGGAATAAAATTAATATTTTTTGTTTGACATTTGACGAATATGCTCGGATAGATTGATTTTTATTGACCCTTGCGAAGCTATTTCCGATGAGAAATAATTTCTACTCCAACCACCTTGCATGCCTGGTCGTTATCAACTAATTTTTTAGATTGCAAGCCTATCTTTTTCTATTGGAAATGGATAATACTCTTTTTTATGACTATCATAATATGACAGAGGATAAGTAAATGGTTTATAAAATGAGAAGGCCAGAACATTTATTTAAAATACATCTTCAAAAATTATGTTTTCCGTGGGTAAGATTTTTTTTCTTTGCGATCGAAATCAATACCGCTCTAAAGACTAATTTTTGTTTATGAACGCTACCGGTTTCAATTAATTATTTATACGCCTTGCCCCAACATTATATTCTATATATTACATTAAAGTAAACTATTTTTATAACCCACTTATTGTAATTTATTTGTGGTTTTATATTATAGTATATTTGGCCAATGGTGTCAGTTGTTGACTATTTTATAGTTTTCATGACCATTTTTTTGGTAAATATTTGCTAGGAAAATACATATTATTTTACACATTCAATCTCTGAGATTGTTTTCATTGATTTGTTAAAAAATTGAAATATACTTATAAATATAAAAAAATATATGATATTTTTTATTTAGGATGTTATCACTGGTGACGAAAAAGAACAACATGAAACTCGTGATGGCGACACAGTTCAGGGTAGTTATAGTTTAATCGAAGCAGATGGTACCAAAAGAATTGTGGAGTACACGGCCGATCCAGTCAATGGTTTTAACGCAGTAGTTCACAGGGAAAATCAAAAACAACCCGTAGGAGTCGTAGCTCACGCTCAACCGGTAATAGGTCACACTCCGATAGTGACTCGAGCTCCTATTCTGACTCATACACCCATTTTCACACACGCCCCTATTGTTAGCCACGCTCCGATTGCCTATAACCTCCAAACGCCAATACAAATATCTCCAAATGGATTTACACTTTTGCGTCATTAAAATTGCTCAGTGTTTCCAAAATATTACTAATCGATTAAATGAATAAATTAATAAGTAGTATTGTAGAGAATTATTATTACTATATTATGTTTAGACTAGTGTTTTGTATCAACATTACTTTTCAGTAAAATTTTAAACTATTTTTTACTTTCTTTTTGCAATATGTGATCAAACGGAAATTCAAATATAATGTTAATCAAAAGCGTAAGAGCTCTTCTATTTTTGAATTTATAAAATGCTAAAATATTCCATTTTTTTACATTCTTTTCATTACCATATGAGGAAAGCACTGTTACTTTCTTTTGTGACTTCCATAAATCTATGAATTACACTGACATGTGAAGAAATAAAAAGAAGTATTTCGCAAGAAATATTTAACGAGTAACTATTATTCTAGTGGAATATCTGTTAAAAACCATAAGTGACTATCTAAAAGTATTTTTTGTATGATATATACATGCAGGGTATGGTAAATAAATTACTAGACTATTTTTACATTCGAGACGGCAATGCTGACGCGTTATCAACTGTATCACTGCATTTATTAGACCTTGTGTGTTGCAAATTGTACATAATTTATGTAATTTTCAAGATAAAAATGTTGAGATTATGGCATTGAATTCTCCCGACCAAAAAAAAATTGAAACGAATCAATATTAAATTTTTTAAAAGAAAAAAGTAATCGAAAGCGCAAAGGGAAAAATCGTTTCAAAGACGAACGAAAGCCGTTGATGGCAATGAAAGAGGCCTGAATTCGCCTAGAATTGGACAAGAGCGAATGGTTGTTGCATCACAACAACGCATCTTTCCATCAGCGTTGATTATTCGTGAGTTTTTGGCTACGAAAAATATTTCTGTGGCCTTGACTCTCGAATAGAGCCCTGACTTCGTCTCTTGTGACTTCCTTCTTTTCTTTAAAATGAAGGACCAGGCTAAAGGGATTCATTTCTTCAAGTTGAGAAGTCTATTGGAACCGTGGCGTCAAGTTATTATATTAATTTAACAATATTATTACGTCTATACTCGTGGAGTGACTTAAGATTTTAGATTGTCGGTAGTCATTTTTTGGCTTCTCATCCCCACATAGAGCATTTACTTCGCCCCTTGTGATTTTTTATCTTCTGCAATATGAAGGATTAGATTTAAGTTATCTGTTTCAAAAGTTTACTTAAGAAGATATTTCACATATATGGCACCAAGTTATAATATTAACTTAACCTTATCGGCAGTTACAGAAGACATTGGCAAACAATACGTTATTATTAAGTCCATGCTTGTGGAGTCATTTAATATATTTGACTGCGAATAATCGCCTTAAACGAGAAGAAAAGCCACGTACGTGAGCTATCAGTTTGCATGCTCAATTTCTGCTTTATCTTCATCAGAATAAATTAAACAAAGTGTATGATTGCAGAACTTAACAATAATGAAGCCTACGCATCTTTTGATATTAAATTATTATTATTAGAAACATTATCAGTGGGCTAGTAGGTTGATAACTAATCTTCTAATCTCAATATCAAATTTTATCCCTGGTACAATCAAGTGGCATTTTTTTGGCCCCAGCTCGACTTGTGGAGCTTGCCACGTTATACCGAAAAGACAAGGTGTCGCGACAGACCATACACTCTAGACCTTTAAGACCTCTTACGAAAACTATTATTATAAAAGCTTTATGAATACATAAATTACAGGTATTCTCTTAGTTAAGGGTAATCCCATAAATCATGAATATACGTACATATGTATATATGTACGTAAATTACAGCTAATTCTGTATTAAGATAATTCACACTGCACTTACTGGTGATAATTTACATAAAAACTATGAATGATTACAGAAAGTGTTTCATAGTCTTTCTCTTGCGTAGATTGAATGACAACCATTTGTACTCACAAAGGTTAATAAAATATTTATATAGTTTTGTATATGCGTAAATTGTTTAAGACTTTTAATGTACATATAACATATAAAAGGTCCTATATGTAACATTAAAACTAGAATTGGAGTTGAAAGTAACACGGTACATTAACTTGACAAACAATGTTTCCAAAACATGTCTGTTGTTCATTTACATCGCCATCTATTAATATATTATACATAGTAACTAAACAATCCATCTTTTCACGTGTACTTTTAGAAATTATGTAAAGCGAAATGAATGTCTGTATGCGATTCTAAATTTTTTTATATGTAAAAGCGATTTTCATCAATTTCCATATCATCGCGTCACATCGATTCACGCCTCCGTTTTAGATTTTAAATTCATCAATTCGTTATCTACCCCGTTAAATCGTTTAGTTCGGCGTTTTGAAACGAATGATCAATGTCATCGATAAAAGCCAGCGGGAATCCGTTTTAACTATGTAGAGCACGCTCCGTTCTTTCTCGCTATTACCACTGTTGCTGGTCGAGACTGCAATAACTCTTAAGTTGTTTTTTGTTTCATTTCCGCAAGACCGAGACGATGGATAGTTGTTGTGTGCAGTTTCGCGAATACGTTTGTAAGAGAAGAGATAAAGAGCACAGCAATAGTAGTAGTTGTAGTGGTAGATGGTGGTGTAAGTTTGTTTGCAGCACGCTTCCCGAATCGATTGACCTATTTCGTTGCAATTTCAGAGGTTGTTGCACCCTTCGTGTCCCTAAAGAATAACATCGCACGGAAAATACCACGACAAACATTACTGTTATAGATTACGTGTTTTGCAATTGATTCTGCTCTTTCAATATTTTTGAAAAGTAATGTTGACATATAAGCTACTTCGATTTTAAACGATTTAGACTTCTGAAAGTAGTTTTTTCTGATTAAATTATTTAATATATAACATATTTTTTGTATCACAATAAAAGATTTAGTAGGAATATATTTAATATGCTCATTTCAAGAAATTCTGTTATTTTTTGCGACTTTATAATTCAATTAGAACAAACAATAATAAAGAAGAGTCTACAACCAAAATACAATAAATAATGACTTGCGCATCAACTAATTTCCGTTATTATATTGAATTAGTTTCTTTAATAATCTTATTAAAAATTTTTCTTAAATTGAGTTCTTGAAAACTTTTGCATGTTAGATGTCTGCTATATAGTGATCTATAGTTTAAGTAAGACGGATGTATAACTTTCAGTACTTCACTAATTAAGTGTGTGAGTGAACAAATATTTGAAGCAAAAATCTCTTTGTTTATCAATATCGATCCCGTTTTCTAACAATGAACGTATCTCGGCACGTAGACCCGTTTCTTAGAATAGTCTTTTAATATTACATATAATATTAATTGTATTTTATCTAATATCTAATTAGGATTAGAAAATAAATATATATTCTTCTGTCTACCTATCTACCTACTTGGTAATTATATTCAACATATTGCACATGTTAGGCTCTCCTTACCCTAGTGTCTCGATCGTAGCATCACAAGCCCGTATTGCTGACCTTAATAAAAGAAAATAATCCTCTGCTATTCTTAAGGAAGAACTAGCCAATGAATTCGGAAAGTAGGAGGGGTTCCTGTACAAAAGTTCTTAAAGGGCACCACAGCATTTAGTCCTTAGAAGTACCCCTGCTAATACCGAAGCACATGGATCCTCCAATACGCACCAATGGCACAAAAACTGGTCGATCCAAAAATAAAGCGCTAAAGGTGAGATGGGAAGAAAACTCGTAACAAATTTTTTATTGCCAAGTATCCCAGGATTAAATGGCCAACCCTGGTATACGAGATATCAGAGTTACTACTATAATAAAATTTAACTAAAAAATAATCAATATAAAAAAAGGTCGAATCTGGTAACTAAGATAGCAAAGTTATTTGAATAAATACCAGCTAATTGTTAAGTTTGAAAGAGTAATATCTCGGATCTAGAAAATATTTGTATAAATACCAACTGATTGTTAATAACAAATGAATGATACAGGAATTTCAGACCTAAAAGTTATTTGTATAAATATCAGCCAGTTACTAATGTTAAATGAATGAATTTATATAAATACCATCCAATTACTAATATTAAAAGAACGATACTAGTATTTCTGATCTAAAAGTTATGATAGTATATATATTTATTAGCAAAATAATTAGTGACAAAATATATCAGTACCAGTAAATAGATCGTTAATAGCTAATTAGAAAGACCCAAACTTTGTTTTGAGCTTTGGTCGGCACATCGTAATAGTACAGCCAAGTCTCGTCAACTGTAACGATGTTCACATGCCAAGATTGTCCCTTATTAAACTTTTTTAGCATCTCCCGGCACCACGTCACACGTCGTGTCATCTGCTCTTCAGTCACCCGATGCGGCACCCAGAGAGAACAAAGTTTCTTCACGTGCAAATGATCATGCAGAATCGAACGAATTGCTGGTGCATTTAGGCCTGAATTACCCTCTATCTGTTGGTAGGTCACTAGCCTGTCCTCGCCAAACATTTTCCTCACAGTAGTAACGTTTTCTTCTGTAAATAAAGTCCGTGACTTCCCGGCCTCTTAGCATCCTCCACAGTTAAATTTCCCCTTTGGAATTCTCTATACCACCTGAATATCGTTGTGCGAGGTGAACAAACATCACTTAGTGCAAGAGTCATTTCTTCGAAGCACTGATCTATATTTAAACCACGCACGAAATTATAACGCAAAACTGCCCTTTTCTCATTTCGTGGCCACGATGCCATCGCAAGCACTTTACACTCTCACTGCTAATGAATAACTGAGCCGATCGACATGGCGCGGCGGCTACTATGCACGTATGAACATGTCTCAACATGCAGCAACAAGCAGCTTCCTACGATTCATTGTTGTGTCATATTGCAGAACTTTCCTAGTACCCTTTGTAATTATTATTATTTTAGTTTACTATTTGCTATCGTTTTCTGTTGAATTTATAAGGTCTTTTCAACAGCTGAAGTTCATTTTTTCCTCATCAAGGTGGGTGATTTCGGAGATAATTAAAACACCACACCGAGCAGCCATTGGTGTTCAATAGCTGTTTTTTCATGCTAGGACCACGAAGTCAATTGAACATCCTCCTGCATCCATCGAGACATACCTGAAAATCTTTTAATAGCCACAGGCTAATGGTGCCTCAAACACCCCCCCCCCCCCGAAAAACATATATGCAACATCCACATGTGTTTATGAAAGGTAGAGAAATATTTAGTTGTTGTTTTTGTCAGTAAATTAGGTAGTCACTAAACAATTTTAATAGTAGTTAAAGAATCATTAAGTTGAACCTTAACAGGCATATTATTTTGCTGATTAGTAAAGATCAAGTGTTACTGGAAGCAGATTGACCAGTATTGACCCTATTTAGTAAATGGGCCTTCAGGCAATAGCAAAGACGTTAATATAAATCTAGTAAGGCATAGAAATCAGTGTAAAGTTCATGTAAACTGCATACATATCCAGTCTTTCTCATGAGAAATTTTTTTTTATACTAATAGTATTATATACCAAATAACTTAATATTATTAAGGATCTATCTAATAGTATTGCCCATATTTTGATCATCAATTATATGCTCGTACTTATATTAATAATGCCGAGATCTTATTTATCAGAATTGTTAATTTAAACATCAATTATATGCTAGTAATTATATTAATAACTCTGAGATCCTGACATTATCCACTTAATCATTAATTATGTGCTTGTAATTTTATTATTAATTCTGAATTCTTATATACCCAAATGTTCACTTAATCATTAATTATGTGTTGGCAATTATATTAATGATTCTGAGATCTTATGTACCAGGATTGTCCATTTAATCATTGAGTACATGTGGATAATTATATTGATATTTCTGGTATCTTATATACTTGGATTTCTTAAGTCATTGAATTCATGTAATAAATGAGCAGATTGTTTAAAAATTAACTTTGAATTTTCCTTCTATTATCGACTTTAGTGTTTTATTTTGCATTGCCCTAATTCTTGCCATTAGCACATATTTGAGAATCCATGTGCTTCAGCATTAACAAGGATACTTCTAGGGGTAACAAAGCTTTATAAGTTTTTTAAGGTAAGTAATACGGTACTACGATTTACACTAGGGTATGTACATTACAGCAGCACAATGTCAGAATTGCACATACATATGTATATACTTCGTTTTAAACTTCATCAGCGTGTATATAAAATCGTAACTTCTATCATAATATATATATATATATAAGTGTATACATATACACTCCGCGCAACATGAATAGGACCACCCGACTTGTTGCAAGCTTTCGGTGGTTTGAAAAACAATTCATTTACTAAAAAAATACAATGCAAGTTTGTAATGGTATGATATGGCAAATAATACGCATTATTGCGCAATAGTGCCTAACGTTATGCATTGGGTGACGTAAGTACCACATACATATAAAATGCACCGCGCCGGTTGGATACGACCAGTATTTAATAGTAAGCTACCGGATGAGTGTCGAGTTACAACGTGTATCCGGATAAACAAACATCTGTAAGTAAGGGTATTGTGCAACGATGGGACGACAGAAGTGCTTAAGTATGGAAGAAATTGGAAAAATTAAAGCGTTCCATCAAGAAGGGTATTCCTCAAGGGCTACTGCAAAGAAAATTTCGATCACACCAGGTTGTGAACAGTTTTATTAGGGATCCCGAGAATTATGGAAAACATTTTAAAGGGCAAACAACATCCGTTACAACTTTAAGAGAGAACGTCGAGCCATATTACGCGAAGCATCGAATTCGGCATTAACGGCAAGACAAATCGCGAATAACGTTGGAACGAATGCATCGGTAAGAACTGTACGGAAGTTACCGAAGACCTGTCCGCATTTAAAACGTTTGAAAATTAAACGACGGCCTCCTTTAAGGGAATTTCAGCGCACTGCACGTCTTCAGTTTGCTCGAGCAAAAATGGGGTGGACAAGAGAATGGCAAACTGTTATTTTCAGTGACGAGAAGAAGTTTAATTTAGATGGTCCGGATGGGTTTTCTTATTATTTCCACGATTTACGTAAAGATGAAGTGATTCAGTCACGAAGGCGAGCCGATGTTGGTTCAGTCATGGTATGGGGAGCTGTTTCCTATAACGGACCTGTTGATTTAGTAATAGTGAAGGGCAGACAGAATTCGGAAAAGTACGTCCAGCTGCTGCAACAGGTGAAAGACAAATTTTCCAACGTTATGGCAGGTGGGCCATTTATTTTCCAACAGGATAATGCCAGTATTCACACCGCGCGCATTGTTCGACGCTGGTTTCAAGAACAAGGCATGGAGGTTCTCGATTGGCCATCGCTCTCCCCCGACCTGAACATCATAGAAAATGTTTGGGGATGGTTGTCGCGTAAATTGTACTCCAATGCTACCCAATTCAGTTTCGCTGACGAACTAGAGCAGGCGCTGAAACGAAGTTGAGCGGAACTTCCCGTTGACTACTTGAGAACCCTGTATAATTCCATTCCATCCCGACTATTTGAGGTTATAAGAAATAATGGGAAAAGTACTCATTATTGAACAATAAAGTATTTTGTTATTGCAAACGAATCTTTTATTTTGTATATTGGTCGTATTCAAGTGGCGTTTAATTACTCTACTTATTGTCATTAGTAACGTACATTTGCACTGACTTTTACAAAAATTATATTTGGTACCTACATACATCTTTTTATCAACCCTCTTATTTTCGAAAATAACAATTCCAGCGCGCTACCATGTTTATATCAACTACAAATATCATATATGCAGTTGGTCCTATTCATGTTGCGCGGAGTGTATGTATGTATATTCTTTACATAAACTCTAATAGTTCAACAAGTATTTCAATTCTCATCGTTGCCGTTCAATGGACTGCGTATCTGTAATGAACGCTTTTGACCTAGGTTCAAAGCGTTGGTGTCGGATAATTGATCTGTTTTGTTCCTGTGTTTTCGGACACAAGAAGTTGACAGGCCGGTAATTGACCGTAAATTGTTAAATTGCAACGAGATCCACACTTTATTGGCTCTGATTTATTTTTGTGTCTGTTGCCGAAATTGCTATACATTATACTCAGACAAATTTATTTTGAACGTTAAGGGGAATTTATTTCTATTGCGACAATTATACCAATGCCACCTAATCCATTCACTTACTTATCTGGTAATTAAATTAGTCTAGATCTCAGCTATGATGAATAATATATTTTAAACACATATTATTGCTTTCTCCCGGAAAGTTAACTGCATATATTTATTAAATACACAGACTGTTAGCCTAAAATATACTTACATGTACTTATTTATTTAATTAATTTATAGTATTATGATCCGGGGTTGCTATCCCTCACCGAATTCGTAATCTTTACCTGCGCTCGCTAGATTTTAGAAAGGTGAAGGGGTAATATAATGCGTTTATACAAGTTAAATTGATTCAGAATAGTTAGAACCCTTGAAGAGTGTGTTTCTGATCAAGTATTTCCCGTTTTTAATTTAGTGTCTCATAGTTAGATTAGTAGTGCTCTAATCTTACATTTATATTTTTAGAACAAACTTATAACTCTACAGTGGGCTAAGATGCTTCAACGTTTTGTTGGAAAATGGAGAACGGTCTTTGTATGCAATTACATCGTAAACATTTTAAAAATATTTATTATTATTCATATTAGGCGTTAATTATTGTTATTAATTTCTCAGTCACAGGTCATATTCAGTGACGAGTCGCGACTCGAAGCGGTTATAAAATCTATGAAAACGGTATAGAAAGGAATGTATAGGGCTAAGTGTATTTTCTCACTCTCATGGTATGGTCATGCATTACTGTAAGTGGTACAACCTCTGTACCTTGTTGAAAGGACAATGAATGTGTAATCTAACTGTTGTGGTGCCCTTTATTATTTCACTAGATGCAGACAAAAATCTTTCCATGTTTATGCAAGATGGAACTGCATGCCATACAGTAAAATCTGTGTAGAACGTTTTTTGCGATGTCGGAGTACTAGTATTGACCTGGCCGAGAAATTCATCGAAAGGTGCAACACGACGTAAAATCCTGTATCGACAGCATGCCAAATCGTATTAAAGCTAGGGAATTTGACCAAATATTGAAATAAATATATTATATCATACAGTTGTGAATATATGTTTTGTTCAAATTTAAACTAGTATGTATAATATAATCTAAACTAGCATGTATAATATACAACTTTAAAATTTCATCTATTTAGATTTTATTTTATTAAAGCTCTAAAATTATAAGATGAACTGTGTAGTATGTAAATCCAAATATTATTTGAACTCACATAGTTTTAAACAAAGCAGACTAATTTTCTTACAATTTTAAAGTAAAGTAAGTAAAATCCCCTGGAATTGATTTTTACACAATCTGATTTTCCGTGAAAAAAAATTCGAAGTACACATACTTATTAGTGAAAAGTGGGACAGATGCAAAATATTTTTATATGATCTGAATGTATTTTATAATATAAGCCTAAAAGATAAATCACTTAATATGATTAGATTAGATAAGAAAGAAATCTAATGAATTCACTAAACATGAGCACTGAAATTCTTTTGGACCCAATTATCTACAGGTGATGTGCATGAAATTAGGCCAAAATCTTCAACCACTTCTGAAAGCATATTGATTGTGCAGCATATGCTAAATAATGACCAATATGTGACGTATGTTGAAATAAATAAGACTTTAAAAGTAGGAATTTTACCCAACGAACTTCATATAAAAAAAATTCTTAATCGTTGGATACCTTATTCCCTGTATGACCATCAAGAGAGTGAACACTTTTGAATTTTTCATGAATCTTTGGAAAAAGATCTCAAATTATTTCTAAACTTATATGTGAGAAAATATATATCCAACTCGTCAAGAAAGTCAAGTCTGGATACATACAGATGATCCAACTCCAATAAATAACACTTAATAAAAAAAAAGGACGCAGTATTTTTTAGAAATACGGGTTTAGTCAAGGCTGTTAAGCTTGAACAAAAAACACAATCAGTGGTATGTAACTCAGTGCCTTCCAGAAGTACTTATAGATCTGCAAATACATCACTCAATACTTCAACACAATAATCCAATCTCATCCCACAACAAAATTAAATGTTTTTTTAAGGATAATGGTATTAAAATCAAAATGTTGGAATATACCATATTCTCCAAATTTGGTTATGTGCACAATTAGCAGATATTCGTACAATTAATTGATAATAAACAGTAGTGACACTTAAACATAATACCTACAAATATTTTTATAAAGTAGTTTCAACCTTTTTAAACAAAAAAAAACGTTGTTGGGAGTCATTGACCAAATGAGCCAATTGAGAAACCGACACTATTTTTGAATATGAACGTGCAAGCAGTTAACAAGTATCAGGTTGTTACAAATGTAATGTCCGTTTTTTCCTTCAGTCTAAACTGAATCGCACCTGTTTTTGGTGAAAATTATTATTGTATTTGTAGAAAAGGGTATTTATTTTGAAGTGTGTACCTGTTCCATTTCTTGGAAAGATTAATACACCTGTCCTTGTCTCGCCTATGGAAATGCTGTCGGCAAGAGATATTCGGGCAATTTACCTCTTTCAATTTAAAAAGGGATTAAATGCAGCAGCAGCAACGCGAGAAATTAATCAGACGTTCAGTGAAACCACGTGTAATGAACGCACATTACGGCGATGGTTTAAAAAATTCAGCGAGGGAAATTTTGATTTGGAAAATGAGCCTCGTAGATATGCGCGTAGCACCGTTAATGACGACGAGCTGCGTGTAGAAGTTGAAAGTAATCCGTCGACAACAGCGCGTAGCCTTGCAGAAACATTTCAAGTGTCCATTGCCACCATTAGTCGTTACCTTTCTTCGATTGGCAAAGTGAAGAAACTCGATCGATGGGTGCCGCACCAATTAACGGAAGCCAATAAGCTCTGTCGATTAGAGGTGGCTACCTCTTTGGCTAATCGACAGAAAGTTGAACCGTTTCTTCATCGAGTGGTAACGTGTGACGAAAAGTGGATACTTTATGATAATCGGAGACGGTCAGGACAATGGTTAGATCCAGGTGAAGCACCAAGACAGCATGCACGAGCATCACTTCACCCGCGAAAGATTATGGTGACTATGGTGGACCAGTAAGGGTATTATTCACTATTCATTTTTGCAACCTGGTGAAAGCATCACGGCAGCGTCCTATTGTGCCGAACTGGAAACTATGCATGGAAAATTGAGTCGCTTGCAGCCCTCACTAGTCAATAGACATGGACCCATACTTCTTCATGATAATGCAAGACCTCATGTTGCACGACAGACAATCCAAAAACTTTCGGAATTTGGTTACGAAATTCTCCCTCGCCCACCTTATTCACCTGACCTTTCACCAACTGATTTTTATTTTTTCCGAAGTTTAGACAATCACTTAAAAAATAGGGACTTCCCTGACCGGGAGTCTGTAATAGCAGTGTTTGAGCAATATGTGAGCCGTCAAAACCTAGATTTCTTTTCAAAGGGAATTTTTCAGCTTCCAGGCCGTTGGCAACAAACTATTAATGTAAATGGAGACTATTTTGCAGAATAAATATTTATATTTTTTTAAATTTAGACTTTTTTTTATTCCATACAAAATCGGACATTTCATATGTAACAACCTGATAGTTATAGGTAAGTAGTGGCTTTCTGTGAAACTTTTACACTCACATCACTAGGCTACTACTTTGTTGATCTGTAGTTGCAAAAATTTACAATAAATGGAATTTATATGCGAAAAACAAAATTTTCATGACAATCAACTCAAGGAATGAAAAAAAGTTTATTACGAATAACTTTAAATATTTAATTATTTATTTATACCTTCTGTTATTGTACTAATGCAAACAAGTTATTCTACACAAAAAAATATAAAAATATAACATAACTAGCACTTTGACAAGAGTATCGCAAAAAAGAATATCCGTCACAAGTAATCATAATAATTTATACTTGGGCGAGAATGATATGACTCAGATAATAAAATCCGATATCTGTCCTGCATTATTATTATTATGTACTTTTGATTAAAAACATTAGCAAAGCACTCGCACTTTTAATAAAATAATGATAAGTGATCCCAGTTAAATACGTGATAGTGCAGATATGAGTCACAGTCTGCATCATTTATGTTACACAGTGCATAAAATAATAGTATAATACATCGCTTTCTATATTTTCTCCGAGAACGTATTGAATAACTTCATTATTTTGATTACAGTCTATCATAAAATATTTTTTATATTTGGTAGATGAATTTAACAACAGATGGCGTTAAGATACAATTTTCTGGTGTTTAATAGTATAGTGAATATACCAACGAAATTTAGTAACATAAGTGACTATATTTCAAAAGCTGATTTTAAATGGAAAGAAGTAGCCTGTTTTTTTCGCAGTATTACATTGCGCAAAAGTGTAAGAGACTAAAAACGAAATATGTACTATCTATGAAGAATATGCTGTAAGCGAGGGTGTATATTAAAAGCGGTGTGTTGAGAGAAACAGATATCGATGATATCCCTCTCTCTGATAACCTGTTTATAACCATCTCAATCAAATAATTAATCTAGTTGATTCGGAATCAAAAATCACAACTCGAAAAATCGTAGGAAGAATAAATATAAACCAATTGACAGTTTTGGCGCACCTACATAGCTTAGTACGATGAAGAAACTCGATATTTGGGTTCAATATGTGGTGTTGGAAAAGTGTCGATGGGACCATATATTTGTTTTCAATTTATCACACATACGCTACGAAAATAATCCATTCCTGACGCGATTAGTGACGAAGAAGGCTAGTGAATCATCAAATCCAAATTAAGTTATGTTTTGCATTTGGTAAGACCGAAAAGTAATTTTGACCTATTACCACACAACAAAAGCATATATTTAAATAAGTTTAAAAATTAGAAATAATTAGGAAGCGCCCAAAAATAGCGAATAGGAATAGTGTTTCACCACACGTTCCTTTTTAAATTCGCCAAAAGCTACCGAAACTGGAATGGGATGTCTTGCTCTAATCACCACATTTCCCCAACTACGCGCCATTCAATCGTCATTTATTTCCGTTTGTGCAGAACTCCCTTAATGGTATGAATTTTGCTTCTTTGGGACTTCTGCAGAAACCCCAAGACTTCTGTGAGAGAAGAATCATAAAGTAACCAGGAAGATGAAAAGAAATCATTAATCGAAATGAATTAAAGTAGTTATTAATTAAAAAAAATTGTCTAAAATCTATCATTAAAAATATGATTTAAGACATATGTATGTATATATACATACATATGTATTTTTAACTTCAATTTTAATATTCTTATAAGAATAACATTTTAATCAAAGAATAGATTCTCATTCTTACATATTTGCCACAGATGCTTCAATACTATTAAATAATATTATTTTTGAAATAGGGATATGACACTGGCATTCAAAATGACAACGACAGCAGAATCATTTGTTTGTGCTTTATTGTTTTTATTTTAGAATACGTGTCCGACTTACCTCTGGCACTGGTGGCAGCATCTGCGATTTTTTGGAACGCTTCCAAGTAGGCTGTTACGGCCAAGATCGCAGCCCTGTAAAAACAAATAGTAAAACTGTCAAATGTCTTTTACGTATTCGGGAAACTTATGCAATTTCATTGGGATTTATTATTCGTAACTCAATTCATAAAATTTACAAATAGAATTTTGTTAAGATGAAAATATAAATTAAGAGAGCGAACTTAGTTTACGAATTACGAGATTACATTTTTTGTTTCTATTATTTTCGCATTCTGATCATTTGTACATATTTTGCGGCTGAATATTATGTAGTATGGCAAGTAAATTATGAAACAATGCACTGTTATGATTCTTTAACTCACACGTCTATGCATAAAGTTGCCGATTTTTCAATAATTTGTACAGGTAATAGCAACCGCGCACAACATAAATACATCGTAGACGCTATCAAAGTTTGAACAGCAAAAGTTTATAGTATAGCAAAAAAAAAACCGTTACTATAATTAAAGAAAAAGAAATTGATCGAAATTGCAATATTATAAGAGAAAGAAAATATTGTTGGAAATAGTATATATATTTGGGATCAAAATTATATTTAGTATATCAAAACATGCCAGCAAATAACTTTTCATCGAATTTTGTAATATACCTACAAACCTTCATGGACATTAATTTTTAATATTGCATCAATTTCAACTTTCCCGAGATCCTCATAATATTAAAACTACCGATGTTTCCGAAGTTATTTAAAAGACAACTAACCTATTCTTCAATGACGAAACCAACAAACAAACCTATAGCAATCTCTAAAGAACAAAAGGTACTGCATCACACAGTCTGGCACACAAGTTTCTTGTACAAACTTAAGAAAAATCTTACAATCGCACATGATATACTACTGTGGGCAAAAAATAGTAAGACTTTGTTCATAATTTTTAAATTCTTAATTTATTCTTCCAAATCTATTTCTTCCCCCTCAAAGTAATCCCCTGGCCCCAATACACTTGTGCCAACGTTTCTTCCAATTCTCGAAACAGTTAAAGTCAATTTCAGGAATAGCCTTCAATGCGCGTAGCGATTCACGTTTAATGTCTTCAATTGACGCAAAACGGTTTCCCCGGAGGGGTCGTTTGAGTTTGCTGAATAGCCAGAAGTCACACGGAGCTAAATCAGGCGAATACGGTGGTTGAAGCACGATATTGGTTGAAAATTTGGCGAAAAACTCACGAAGAATTACTGCAGTATGCGACAGTGCATTATCGTGATGCAAAAACCAAGAGTTGTCGGCCCATAATTCTGGCCTCTTTTTATGAATAGCATTGCGCAAACGACGCATAACACTCAAATAGTATTCCTTGTTGACAGTTTAGCGGGTCGGAAGGAATTCGGAGTGCACCGCACCTCAATAATCGAAGAAAACTGTCAACATAACCTTGATTTTTGACTTGCTTTGACGTGGTTTTTTGGGCTTCGGCTCACCTTTGATACGATATTCGGCCGATTGATCGTCTGTTTCCGGGTCATAAACGTAGATCCAAGTCTTATCTCCAGTTATGATGCCTTTCATTTTGTCTTGATAGTCGGAAAGCATTGTTTCATAGACGTCAACGCGACGCTGTTTTTCGAAAAAATTGAGTGATTTTGGAACAAATCGTGCTTTCACTTTTCTTAGGCCCAAATGATCTTTCAAAATGGTTTTCACTGATCCTTCCGATATTCCAACGATGCCAGTAAGGTCTTTGACTGTTAATCGTCGATTCTCAAGCACCAATCCTTGATTCTATTGACGTGTTGATCATCAGTTGATGTTGATGGCCGTCCTGGACGTGGTTCGTCACCAACGCGTTCTCGACCCTCTTTGAATAATTTATACCAATCAAAAATACTTGCTCGCGACAAACAATTATCACCGAAGGCCTTTTGCAACATTCTGAACGTTTCGGCACCAGAAATTTGATTTCGTACACAAAATTTAATGGAACTTCATTGTTGAATAATTTCACTCATTGTAAAAATTGCCGAATGCACTTTTTGTACTTCAGAAAGACAAGCGGATACTAAACACTAATGATTATTTTGATGTGACATTTGGCACAGATGTCACTGACAATCATACCAACCTAGAAAAAAAATATTTCGACGAATGGGTTTTCGCGCGACATTTAAATTAAAAAGTCTTACTGTTTTTTGCCCACAGTAGTACATAGATCGTTTTTTAATAATAATAATAAAAAGAAATTCGTACTAAAACATTCAAGATTCTATTTTAGAGTACCGAACTTCTATTTATTATTAACTTCTGAGAGTGGCCGCAGACGCTATTTTTGCTGATGATACATATTGGCTTGCTTCGTACATTAATCTAAAAGAGCAACACTACAAGATAATTTAATCGAAATTGAAAAATGGCTTGAAAAGTGAAAGATCAAAAATAAAAAAAAACAGTTCGACACAAATTGTAACAATTATATCGAAAAATATCAGTTATTAATTAAAAACAAATTACTTGTCTAGAAGTTTATAATCAAGCCAGTATGAACTTATGGAGTCCAATTATGGGTCTCAGTAATTCCAATCAAGAAATTTTGTAAAGGTTCCAAAATACAAATTTATAAATTACTGTAGATACCCCCTGGCACGTACCCAACTCGGTGATTAGTGAGACTTAAAGTTTCCACCATCAAAGAAAAAATCCTAAGAGTCAGCAAAAATTATAGAAACAGAGTTAGTGTGCATTCAAATATGCCTCCGAGTTTGTTGTTCAACGCAAAAAGTGAAGTATACAGACGATAAAACGATATAAACTTACAATGCGATATAATCAACAATTATATTCTGAGTAATTTAATTAGACGAGTATACGAAGATAGAAGATTTATTCCTTAACTGTTTAACAATGAACAGGCAATATTCTCTACGTGCTTAATTATATTTATTATGGTTAATAGTTATATCTCAACTAAAAGGTGCAAATGGCTAAATAAATTGGAGTAAAAAACATCCCCAAAAGTAAATGTTGAAATTACAATTCATTTTTAGATTCAGTTTTATTGAACTACTGAAGGCATAACATAAACTATTTCCATACTTACTTCAATGTGGAATGAAGTTTTGTGGCTTTGGCTATCAGGTCCTCCCAAAGTGGCATACCGTTCTGAAACAATATTTTAATTTTCATTAGCATGTAATTTTGCGTTTTGTGAATTAAAATATGATTATATTTCAATCAAAAATGTATAATATTTTCAGTTCAATTAACTGAACTGATTCATACTAAAAGAAGCCATATTAAGTTGTCTCATATTAAATGAAGTTTTTACGTTATAATAAATCCAACTTTATGACAGCTGCAGTCTAAAAATAATACATTTTATTATTAGATGACCATTTTATGCCGAAAGACGGTTAATGTTAAAATCTAAATGATAATTAAGTGAAATATCATTACGAACTAATAGAATCATTTAATATTTAATAAAAATAGTGTGTGCAATTTATATAAAATACATAGTATTAAATTAATAGTAATATCAAGTATTCTAATTAATAACTGATCTATAATAAACAATAAAAAATAATAATCGATAATGAAATAGTTAATAATTTTAATGAATATATAAACAAGACTAATCAGCACCTAATGAAATATAACGGATTTGTTTTTCCTTCCGACCCTGGAGAGTTTACAAACTGATAAAATAATCTTATAAGAAGCAAACAAAACAAAACAATAATTTTGTCATTCATTTATGTTATATATTTTTTCTTCGATGTGCCTAAATTAGCAACGATTCATTATATTTTCATTTAGTAGCCATAATATTGAAAATATCAAAATTAAGAAATAATTCAATTGAGGTATACATATACATATGTATATTGTTACATGTACAGAAGATCCTGTCTGTATATACTAGTCATTGACAGTTTTCCTTGCTATTTCCTACACTCAACGAACTCTCGTTTCCATCCGTCGAAGTTAATAACCGATATAATTGACTTTAGCTGATTTCAAAAGTTCTTTTTTGCTTGTCAAAAATCCTGTTTAAATAAATGCGTTCCTATTTCGTCCTCTTTGTCATCTTAATTGTAAGAAGAAAAGTAGTTCTGCGTCACACCGAAATTATGTAGCCCAATTTTTAGTTGGTCAAGCTTAATTTATGGAAAGAGTGAGTTAAATTTCCAATCAACTAAGTTGGATTTAAATAAGCTGGCTAAAATAAAGCCTATCGATTTTCTGTGTAGCAAAAAGGTAGACCGCCATCAGCACGTGCTTGCTTGATGTTTTAAGGGTGGAAATTTTTGGTGTGTAGCGGAGAAACGCTCTTGCAAATCATTCTTATAAACTCACCGCTACCTGGGGGTTTTCTATTTCTGGTTATGTCCTACATTCTGTTTGATGTGCATCCCCGGAGCACCCCATAATTAATGCAGGTTATGTGCACGAGGCACTTCTGCATATAAGGTGAATTCGACCATTGACCGAACTGTCCGGAAATATCCAGTGAAGAGATAATCGAAGTACTAGAGTGTTGCACCAGGAACAACCAAACCGTTTGCACAAACTATTATTATTTACGTTAGACATGATTTGTTAAAAATTCATAAGTGTTAATCAAAGCCAACGATTGTGATTACGACAGTGATTTTATTTAATCATTTTCTTGACTTGTTACCAAGTAATAGACATTGGTGTCGTTTAGTATGCTTTTTTTCTATTTGCTTAATATTTAACAGACAGTTTAATTTTATCATTTTCTTTATATAATTAACAGTAAGTGGCCCTCAGCTATATGTGGTAATTTTTATCTAATTCCTTTAACGTTTGCCATAAGTACAACTGTCATATTTTGATTTTGTCATTTCTCTGAATATAACTAATTGACAATTAGTTCAGTGGTAGCTGTATTGTATCACGTACGTACAGCAGGGGAGAAGGAATTTACATTATCTTAATTTAAATTGTCTATGCTAATTTGTTAACTTAATTAATTGTTTCATATCATTATTATCCACATAACCAAACATAGCCTAGACTCCTACCTATCTCAATATTAAGTTACTTATTTTAGGTAAATTCGTTAATTAAAGTTAATTATTTCAAACTTTGTTATTCAAATTTCCAACCTATCTTATGCTTATAATTATCTTAATTTTTGAAGTTCTTTTTAAATTCATTAATTAAATTAATTGTTTTACATTTCGTATTTAAATAATCAACCATACAATAGACTCATAATTATTTTAGTTTAAATTATTCATTTTGATAAATTCGTAATTAAATGTTTACTCTATGCCTTGTCCTTATAATTACTGAATGACACAATAAAACTGTTTAGTGCTTAATAGCTGTTACGTTTTATTTTTATTTGGTGTATACGAGGTCCTGATCTTTAATAATTTACAAACGTATTTTTGCTGATTCCTTGCTTTAATATCGGCGAAGAGCTTTTAGGGTTACGATTGTGGCGCCTCCGAAAATTGAATTAATAGGGAACCCTCCCACTCTCCGCAGATTATTAAGCTGGCAAGCACCCTAGAAGCCAGTTAGTAAATCGTTCAGCTAACCAAAAATACGGGCGTTAATACTTTTAAGTCATATTTAGTACATTTGAGCGTTACAGTAGACATATAAAGGAATAATATGTATATACACATATAAATATATATGTATATGTATATGTATATGAATATATATATATATATATACATATAATATATATATATATATATATATATATATATATATATATAATTCCTTTATATGTCTATTTCTATTTTTTATTTTTTATTTTTACACAACACAATTAATTAAAATTTACAACATCACGGTACGATTGTGGAAACGAAGATACAATTGAGAATAACTGATAACAGTATTGAATATTCTTAACCAAAAAAAAACAATTAAAATGTTAAAACAAACAGACCCAATATATGTATAGTATTTTTAAAAAATTGAAAAGAGCTAATATTATTTAATTTAATAATTTCTCTTAGTATAATATTTACTGTCTGACAGCTCAACAGCATTACCATCAAACTATTTCATTCAATTTGAAAAATACAAGTCTACTTTTCCCTCGCAAGAACTACTGCAAAAAAATTACCAAGTAAATAAAACGTAAGATTACATCAATACTAGCTTTAACGTTTCTTAAAGTAATTTTAAATGAATTTCTCCAGTAAAACATAATTAAATATTTTCTGAGAAACAATTTTGTAATTATATAAAAAGATTTTGAGCTTATTAAAGCAACAGATACGTGGAATCTTGATTGTTTTTTTAATTTAACTTTCTGACGAACTTCTTTATTAGTTTCATCATCGCATCTCGTGTTTTGGATAAAATTAGATCTCTTCTCTTTCATATAAATTTTCTATTAGAAACTTATTACTACCATTTTTTTAAATTATCTTTTTCTCCTTTATTCGTACAAACTATCAATTCAGACAATAAGCACTTCATATTTGCGGTAACTACTAATTGTACGATTATTGGCAACTACCTCTAATCTTTTTAGTACATACATATAACTCTAACCTAGATAGCATATAGTATTTATTACGAATCTGGTGCGTAAGCAAATGTGACCGCTCTAGAAGTTAGTGAGTTTGATGAATGGAGGCAGCACTGATAAAAAGCATTTGTTTTTCAACTTGACAATCCTACAAAACAACTGTCAAAATTTGTGTTCATTTCAAAGGTAAGGACACTTGTTATTTCATCAAAAAAGCGGAGTACTGATCAATGATTAAGTTCTTACTTTTAAAGAAGAAAACAAACAAAAATGACATGAAAGCTGAGTTGAAGTCTGTCTACGGGGGCCAATCTGAATTGAACGCAACCATAAAATAATGGATATTATGACTTTAAACATGGTTGGATTTATGAACAACGCAGTGGTCGTCCAAGGGATGCATTTACTCTAGAAATTACTAAAAACGTACATGATATGATGCTAGATGACCGTCCAATAAAATTACGCGAAGTAACGATCGCTTTAGACATTCCAAATGGATTAGTGTTTTTATTCGATTTTACGTAATGACTTGGAAATGAAAAGATTAGTGCAAGACATGTGCCGGATTTGTTAACTGTGGACCACAAACGCGAATGAAATGCATTTCAACCTCAGTTTAGCGAAGTTAGGACAATTCTAAATATGTGGCATAGAATAATAACAGTTGATAAAACAATGAACTGTGGCTAGCACAAGTGCTCGGAATAAGACAAAGTCCATACACTAGGCTGGAAAGATTATAGCTACTGCCTTTTGGAACTACAGTGTGATTTTTCTTATTGATTATTTTCAAAAACATAAAACGATAATACACGAATACTATAATTTCTTTTAGATCAACTGCATGATACAATACAAGGGCGAAATGCCAACTTAATGAAGGAACAAGCGCGTTTTCTTCAGGACAATGCACGTATTTACACTTCAACTATTTCAATGGCAAACATTCATAGACTACATGTCGAACTGCTCCCGCGTTCAGCTTAATAACCAAATTTAGCACATGACAAAAAAATTTGAGTTGAATAAGGAGATAATCACTGAAAGTAATACTTATTTCAAATAGTTTGATAAAACTTACTTTTCTGAAGGAATAAAAAGACTTAAAATATTGATTAATTGTAATGAATTACAAAGAGGATACGTTGAAAAACAAAATAAAATGTTTATGTTTTCTTGTTTATACTCACTAATTACTGATCGACTCAACATATATGTACTAGAAACCTAGTTGATTGTTCGCTAGATTTAAAACGTTTTGATTGGTTAAGTTCCTCAGAACTACTCTCGGGATGTGTCAGAATGGGATTTCAACAAATTATTGCGTTTAACACTAAATTTTTAGATCACATCTTTCATTGAAAGTCTTTACGCAAAACATTATTTAGCATGTACCATGGCGCACTCGGTACAGACCTGAACATTTTGCTTGGATATAGCTATACGATTTCAATATTAGAATTACTCGTTATCTCCTAAAGTTGAAGATGATTTTGTAAACAATTTATTTTTTGTTGATTTTCTGCTAATGCTGAAGTTAATAATAAGTTTTTGTTCTTATACTAATTGCTACCCTTATTAATCGTAAATTTAAATAGCGAGAATTTAAATTTCATTGTTGAATTTTTGAATGTTCCAATTACTAACGCATCTAATCTAGGATTTAGACAACTAGGTACAATATTATTTTTAATTTCTATTTTAAATTGGTTCATGCACGAATTGTAAATAAATTGATACTAACTGCTGTTAGTAAAATTAGCACTTGGATATAATTTGGTACAAGCATTGTGTTGTTAACGAGAATTTATTTATTTTCGCAGCTTTAACCTTATTTTTATCAAATAAATTATTTAAATAAAGGAAAATCAACAAGCGTTGTGAAACGATTTTTAGTCATTACTCTTCATGAAGAAAGTTATTCAGTTCGTCAAATTAGTGAAAAAGTTTGAATTGGCCAAGTACGACAAACAGAAAGCTTAGAGGATCATAATCGGCCGAGACGGTCGACAAGCCCATTCTGTACGTGGTTGGTTTCTCTTTTCCTTTTAAGTGAATGCCGATAGCGAAATATCTTGAGTTGCACTACAAGCGCAGTCGTAATGGGGGTCGATTATCAATTAGTAAACGCAATAGAAAATTAAAATCTACAGATATAGCCGTTGAAGTCAATTGCGATCATGGTATTTCTGTGAATACTCTAAAATATCAAAATTTCAAGTACATAGATAGATACCTGCCATAAATATTGAAGTTTGGGGTTGCTTTTCATACATAAGTACAGATCTAGTGAAAATTAATGGTATTACGAGAAAGAAAAGATATTGAAACATTCTTAAAGAACATACAATCCTGCAAGAGCTAGACTAATAAGTGCGGATTTTACGTTTTACAGGATAATGATACAAAACACAGGGCAAGATTATGCAGAAATTACTTAGAGAACGAATAATGTAATGATATTAACGATATTGAGGGAACCTTCATAAGGATCGAATTTAAATCCGATAAGCTTTCATGATACGAGTATGACAGATCAGTAAAAAGACAAGCTTCTACCTCCAAAGAATAGCTATGGATTGTCCATGAAATATTAGCCGCCAAGGGTGATTACTTAAGAGAAAAGTTTCAATTTTGAATGTTGTTATTGTTATGTTGTTTCTGCATCTATCTATCTTTACATTCTCTATCAAGAATGAAAATAATGCTGTACTGTATGTGCTTTTTATGTTTGAAATGCTTTAAGCCTTATTTTTTGAAGACAATGCAACTCTTCATACTTCCACATCAGGGTATGTATGTATGGGAGTGTACACAGGTGGCCAGAAATTCCCAGATAATCGTCAGGTAGGGTGATTCTACGATTAATTCTTAATTGACAATCCTAATCCAGAAATATTGTATAGTCACTAGTTAAGTCATACGAATTGCTTAAAAGGAGTGTAGATTTAGCAACATGGTACACAATCATCAATAAATCAGTAGAAATGATATGACTAAATACGAGTTTTATTGGCGCCTAATGAAAATAACAATAATAATAATAAACGTCAATACTGAAACTGATAGCCATTGGTTAGTCTTTCACAGAAAATTTCGAAAAATTCGAAATATTTTTGTCACACATTTTCACACTGATGGTCTCGTGTGCCTTAACGATTGACAATACAACATTTCTATATTAGGATTGTCGACTCAGAATTAATCATAAAATCGTCCTACCTGACGATTATCCTGTGTGAAAGCAATGAAAGTTAAAGTTAAAATTCAATGGATTTAGAAGTTTTATTATGGTTTAGAAATTAGACAATAGAAAACGTATGAAATGAATTTAAAAGAATAATTTATTCGAAGCTAAATATTAATAGAGCCAAAAATTAATAAAAATATATTAAAGAAGAAAAAGAAATAGTGAAGGAATTAAAGTAATTATTAAGTTTTGCATAATCGGCATGCCCGCAAGAATTACAGAAGTAATTAAGGCGAATGCTGAAATTCTCATATATGAATTAAATATAAAATTCAATCATCTTGCTAATATTTTGGCCAGGCACTCTATATAGAAATTCAGCTTTAAGCTACAATTAAGTTTGCCACTTTGAATATGAAAATGTTCTGAATTATTGTACGTTATTTTTAAATACAACGGTCTATGAAATATACCACTTTTATTTATCAAGTGGACACCTCTTAGGGAAATGTACATATGATTAAGCAGCCGTCGTTTCTGTCACGCGACAGGTGTGAACCTTTCTGTAGTTAGGCAACTGTAGAAAATAAACAACTATAATTTGTACATACATGTTGATTTACGATTGTTACTATGAATAACTGTATGTACCATTAAAGCCGAAAGATTCTGTTATACATACACGCAGAGATGATTTCTGTCCTTGACCGCGGACATTGGTTACTGTAGCTATGTACCGTACCTTTTAGTCATTCTCACATAGTACCAAAGTCTCATATCATTCATAAATAATGATAAAATGCCCGCACGTACGTCAAACGCGACTGATGTTGATTGGAAAAGTAAACAGACACAAACCGCTAATTTGAATGCCACCTGAGTTTCGTGTGTACACAGAGACGCAGGCCGCTTTATTCTTCGCCAAGAAACGTGTGCGATTGTTTTAATTTTTTTGCACGTGTTATTTTTGCACAAGCTACAGTTAATCTATTGACGTTATGGTAATGACCGGTTCAAGGATGTCGAGCTAATATCTATATTTAGATATTGTTTTGGATGATTAACGGATTCTCTGGGCGTCAAAACATGTATTAACAACATAACTAGAACGATGTTAAACAATATTTGACATTAACTTACTATAGAATGAACACGAAAATTATTTTAGGTTAATTTCTTATTACAAATTAGCCAATTAGAAGATACTGGTTGGTGTATGCTCAATAACTTAATTAACTAAACATTTACATTATAGTGTAAAGAAGATACAGAGAAAATAAAGAAACAAACAAGAGACGAGAAGTACAGTAGAATCTCCTTGAAATATCAATATACAATAGTATGAAATTTGTATGGTTTGACTGCAAAAGATTGTCCAATTAAGGTTAATTTAATATTCCGTGTATAAAATATGGAACAGCAAGGTAATAACTTGCACGCAAGGATGTTACGGAAATTTTTACTAGCGGGATCATTATTTCTTTGACAATTTCCAAATGAAATTTTGTTTAATTAAAATTAATTATTTTCAATAGGCAATATGGGAGTTCCGTGTGTAACGTTACGCGTAATTTTTTGGATAGAACATTTTTAACTTCTATTTTTTAATATCGTTTAAATAAAGTTGTTATTTAATTGGTGTTTCCAAATGTAATTGTATTATGATAATTCTCTTAATCCGCTATGGTATCTATATTAATTTAGTTTAAGTATATTTATATGTATTTTCCCTTAATACATACATTATTAATGTATTTCCTAGATCGAATCTAATTATACAAAGTATACCAATGCATTGTCAGAATGCATTTATATTTGTGTTATAAGTTTTTTTTTAAGAGAAAGCAATAATTATTAACCCCTTTAAATACAACTCGTATCCCTTTTAGGTACACTTATTGTACCTATTACGTATTAAGTGTCTACTATATATTCGTATTTTCCTTAACGTAGTCCCAGAAATATTTTATTGATATATTATATTTATGGTCGATATACAATATTACACGTTTTCCTATTTTGTATAGTGTCGGTTCCATTTGAAAAGAACGTTTAATTTATATAATCCCGTACTTTTGTTTTTAGTAATGAAATCTATCATGTATTTTCTTTAATGTATTCTCAGAAAGGTTTTAACTTAACAGTTTAGTTATTGAATGTATTATGCGCCGTATGCGCCGATGTTTGACAAGAAAACGCCAGAAAAAGAAACTTATAGAATGCGTTCTGGAAAAATAAAATTCTAGGTTCAAATGCCTACATAAGCAGTATGGATTGCTAGTTAGACCGGCATTGACCAGTATAAAGCTCAATATTAATGGTACAAGTAGTAGTGCTGTGACACTATTAATTAAGGTTTATGTAATTAATGGTTAATAATAAATTATTGAAATAGTTATTTCTGATATTTTGACATTTTATTTTATTGTCGTTGAGGAAAGCTCAAAAAATATAGAACAATATTTTGTCAACATAAGAAAATTTATTATGATCCTCATGTACCTCTGGAATATCTTTGTTGCTTTGCATATGTTTGATGAAGCTGACCTTTATTATGACTCTTTTGGCTTCTTAGTCAAGTTAGATATTATCGAAACACACAGTTTTATAATTAGATATTAATCTATTATCATTTATTACATGCAGCGCCTTTAGCCTTTCTCCAATGCTCAAACAAAAATGTCAAATGCTAGAAAAGAAACACGGTAGAATAAATAATTTTATATAATAAATTTGGATTTTTCAATTTATGTATACGTGATATGACTATAAAAATTCCCTTAAGTACTATAAAATCTTTTATTGGTTTTCTATCACATTCAATATTCCACATTATCTACACCGCTCCATGTAAATTTTCCATTAGTGCTGTAAATTTTCTTTTGAAACCATGTTCATGATCTCCATCGCTTTTCTCTCAGAGACTGTACTGTCTCAAATCTGGTTTCTTTCAGTGGTGATTTGACTAGTAGTTATGTGAATAAATTAGATGTTTTGACACAGGGATCTATGCTTGGTCAAAAACAAATGTTCATGCGCGATTGTTTTTGTTCGAATGTGAGGTTCTTTGGTACTATTTTTGAACACACTTTCTTAATGTTAAAACTGTCTTTGTTGATTCCTATTAATTAGGTAAAACTGCGAATATATAACGGACTGATTTTCCCTTCAACTCAATAATGTTTTCAATGCTTGTGTCAATTTTCGACGTGTGAGGTCGTCCTGAGTGTGGGTAACCTGCGATCATTTCCCTTCCCTCTTTGAACCACCCATCTCCATATCCTTTAAATAAAACGTAAGCGGATTTTCCGAATTTCGCAAGGAAATTCACATTGATTCATTGCTCTATTTGAATATTTAACATTTTTCTGACGGAGCAGAGATGCAAATCAACGACTGAACGGTGAGCAACCTTGATGATAACAAGAAAAGCAAAGGGGTGTTATATCACACGGTCGTGTACCGCTTGACCTTGACGCACGACGCTCCGATTTTTTATAGCCTTATCTCGTGCATTCTATCCTATCATGTATGTGATCTCAGATGAATCATATCATTTACTGTAATGGTATAAACTTCAAGCAATAATAATAAATTTGTAAATAATTTTGCTAAAGATCGTTAGTGCATTTCTTGGAGAATATTTAACTATCAAAATAAATTTAAAAAGGACTGTGGGGATTTTATTTAAAGTAAGACGCGAGATACGAAATATTTTAATAAGTAATTAAAGTTTAAAATAAAAGCTCTTCAGCAGTTCTCTATATGCAAATAGTGTAGAATATAAGAAAACACCTTAGAAGTTTTTGTATTTTCCATCTTTTCTGGCAATTCAGTTATGTCAAACAAACTAATTTATTATTTGAAATCTAATACATTTTACTTCAATAAAGAATAAAAACAGACAATAAGAGTAAAGCTCAAAAATTACTTAAAAATGGAAAGTAGGTCAAGCATCGAATTCCTACGAATAAATTCTACGTCACGAAATTAACGTCCACTCAACTTACAAATATCCATTTAAGGAAATTATTCCATGGCATGGTTGCTATATTAATGATAAAATCCTAAAAGCAAAGTAAAAATTTCCGTAGGTTTGGTAGAGTAATTTAATGTTATTTAAATATTTCTCGTGTTTACAATTGTTTTGTTACATAAACAGTATATTTTTTTAGTTTCGAAATGTTTTCCCTAGACTTTTATAAAATTGATAAATTAGGTAAAGGCCAGTAACTTTCTTATGAAATATATTCTGTATTTATTAATATTTCAAAATGCCTTTTCGTATTATCATTTTAGTATTGTCATTTACTACACGTAATACATGTAAAACAATAAAATACTTGAATGCTGTTATATATGAAATAGTGCAAAGACTTTTTAAATATTTATAGAGAATTGTCTAATTAACTTATTTGAGAACCTGAATGTTTTGAAGCATAGCTTTATAAACATAAAAAACTGGTATATTCTTTTCAAAATTTTTAACCTGGTTAGGATCCTCTTAAGATTAATTGTGGATACTGCAGGTAAGTATAAAACTATACTGGTACTTTACATTACTATCATTTTAATTAATTAAAAATGTTGCACTTCAGAAAAATAGGTAACCGTGACATCATATTAGTCTTGTTACACATTGTATAGAATTTTTTTAAATATCTTGACTATAGCCTACGCAGGTAAATTTTAATGGAGACAGTGGTTGATTAAATTAATCTATTATGGTTAATATAACCCCTTTCCACAATAATTTTCGTATTCTGTGTACAATTTCGACCACTAAGTTGTCATCATCAGCAGACAATTAATCAATATCACACCTGGAACTACGGCAAAACCCGCACAGAAACAAAGTCAGTACCAGACTTACGCGGTTGAAAGCCAAACACACACTGTAGATTCGTTTCACATAATTTAAATAGTCTTAAACTTAAACACCTATCTTAAAGTACACCCTTGCTTGCATATGCGAACTTTTCGGCGGTCATGCATTACTTTTCTATGAACTGAAATAGACATGAGTAAGAAAAATTTAACACTTCAGGTGAGTTTATTGGTTACGTGTCTGTATTAGTAATGACACATTTACACTTGACTTAAACCGTTTGTAATACGCAACTAACTTGTATAGGAGTGGAAAAATTTTAAAATTTATTTCATTTATTTGTGCTAATATATTAAAATTCAATAATACAATTACATTAACTCATTACTTAAATACAAAGCAGAAATTTCGCCCGAATTTCTCTCTTCTCAAAAAAATTACTAGAACTAGCGAACAGCACAATCTCAGTTAAAATATCGGTATTAACATTGTGCTACATTCCGTCTAATTAATATTCTACTTCACTTGGTTGGTAACAGCAATAATGAATAAAGTGTATTCTTTACTTCTTCATTAAATTAAACCACCAAAATTAAAATCTAGAACAGGCTTCCTAAAAACATCAGCACTTGTAAACAATCCACTGCAGTCCAAACTAGGATGATGTATGTCGTTTGAGCAGTGGATATGATTCTTCAATTACTATTGAAAATGGTACCAGGTTATAAAAGTGATTTGTCCCAAAATTTCTTAATAAATTGCATATAGAAGTAGGAAAATTTAAAGTTGAATTCAATATGTATAGTTTTAAGTTACGATTATTTACTTATGAATATATAACAGTTTTCTAAAGAAATAAGACTCCTTATTTAAGTACACAATAAAAACTGCAAACCTATAGCCAGTTAACTTCTATGCTGACTGAAATTTCACATTAAATTCAAACATAAAAAATGTGATGTATTGTATTTGCAATTTGTGTTGTCTATACACTCCGCGCAACATGAATAGGACCAACTGCATATATGACATTTGTAGTTGGTATAAACATGATAGCGCGCTGGAATTGTTATTTTCGAAAATAAGAGGGTTGATAAAAAGATGTATGTAGGTACCAAATATAATTTTTGTAAAAGTCAGTGCAAATGTACGTTACTAATGACAATAAGTAGAGTAATTAAACGCCACTTGAATACGACCAATCTACAAAATAAAAGATTCGTTTGCAATAACAAAATACTTTATTGTTCAATAATGAGTACTTTTGCCATTATTTCTTATAACCTCAAATAGTCGGGATGGAATGGAATTATACAGGGTTCTCAAGTAGTCAACGGGAAGTTCCGCCCAACTTCGTTTCAGCGCCTGCTCTAGTTCGTCAGCGCAACTGAATTGGGTAGCATTGGAGTACAATTTACGCGACAACCATCCCCAAACATTTTCTATGATGTTCAGGTCGGGGGAGAGCGATGGCCAATTGAGAACCTCCATGCCTTGTTCTTGAAACCAGCGTCGAACAATGCGCGCGGTGTGAATACTGGCATTATCCTGTTGGAAAATAAATGGCCCACCTGCCATAACGTTGGAAAATTTGTCTTTCACCTGTTGCAGCAGCTGGACGTACTTTTCCGAATTCTGTCTGCCCTTCACTATTACTAAATCAACAGGTCCGTTATAGGAAACAGCTCCCCATACCATGACTGAACCAACATCGGCTCGCCTTCATGACTGAATCACTTCATCTTTACGTAAATCGTGGAAATAATAAGCAAACCCATCCGGGCCATCTAAATTAAACTTCTTCTCGTCACTGAAAATAACAGTTTGCCATTCTCTTGTCCACCCCATTTTTGCTTGAGCAAACTGAAGACGTGCAGTGCGCTGAAATTCCCTTAAAGGAGGCCGTCGTTTAATTTTCAAACGTTTTAAATGCGGACAGGTCTTCAGTAACTTCTGTACAGTTCTTACCGATGCATTCGTTCCAACGTTATTCGCGATTTATCTTGCCGTTAATGCCGAATTCGATGCTTCGCGTAATATGGCTCGACGTTCTCTCTTAGTTGTAACGGATGTTGTTCGCCCTTTAAAACGTTTTCCATAATTCTCGGGATCCCTAATAAAACTGTTCACAACCTGGTGTGATCGACTTATTTTCTTTGCAGTAGCCCTTGAGGAATACCCTTCTTGATGGAACGCTTTAATTTTTCCAATTTCTTCCATACTTAAGCACTTCTGTCGTCCCATCGTTGCACAATACCCTTAATTACAGATGTTTGTTTATCCGGATACACGTTGTAACTCGACACTCATCCGGTAGCTTACTATTAAATACTGGTCGTATCCAACCGGCGCGGTGCATTTTATATGTATGTGGTACTTACGTCACCTAATGCATAACGTTAGGCACTATTGCGCAATAATGCGTATTATTTGCCATATCATACCATTACAAACTTGCATTGTATTTTTAGTAAATGAATTGTTTTTCAAACCACCGAAAGCTTGCAACAAGTCGGGTGGTCCTATTCATGTTGCGCGGAGTGTATAAAAAAGAAGCGCTGTTACTTTATAGGATTACTACACAACATATGCATATATTCTAACAAGTAAATGAAACCAATTGGTATTTCTAACTTACATTATACAAATGTATTAGATCAAGTCTTTTAATATTTATTGCTTTTAATTTTTTTCACATTATATGTGAAGAAATAATTTTTACTATTTTACAGTGTATAAGACCTAATTAAATGCGGTGTTAGCTTCGTATTGAAACTTTTTTGTCACATGTTATTTCTAACACTTTAAGATATATTTTGAAATACATATACATTTACTAAAAAAAATACTAATTAATAAGACACGTCAAACATAGGGAAATTAAGAAATATGTATCTAAGTTAATCATTTCAAAAATAAAACTAAGATATCATTGACAACACGTATGCACGTGTGTATAATTTATAAACAAATATGTGTACACATGTAAGTACAAAGTATGCTATCATAACACATACAGCCAATAAAGCAATCTGGATGAAATAAAATAACGGTGGATCGACCTGCATGATGAAACACAAGGAGACGACCTAGCTGGATTATTGTACGGAACATTGAAAAAATAAGAACGGATAACCCGGTAATAACAGTTCGAATATCAGCGTTTTCTGTTTAATGCCTATTAAAGCGTTCTACTAAATAATCATATTAAATACTTCAATATGCTGTCAAATAATTCAAGGTTCCTTTATATATACATATACGTGTGCCATTTCACTAGGCTAACTTGTCTGTTTCGTAATTTCTACGAAATATTAAATATATTTTGTGAAGGTAATTTCGTGAAAGTAGAAAACATTTCCTGTACATTTAGACAAATAAACAGGGTTCTGGCGAAATATCTTTCCTAAATTTATTCAAATAAAGTATTATATAATCTTATAATAGAGGCTAATCTTCTATTTGTTAAGTGTGAATGTAAAATATATAAAATGTATTATCGGCACAATTTGTTTTAAGACATTTCAACCAAATAATTACTTACAATTTAAGCCACCGAAAACTATTAAATAAAAAATTGATATTACAATATTTTAAAGACATTTTTTATGCGAACTACACATATTAGTTTTATATCCATCTAAAACTAGTGCACTTTGTTGTATTGCTTGCCGGCTTATCTCGTTACAGGTGTAGAAATCGGGGTTAATTCGTCGTTCTACGTACGGTTTTGTTTAGATATGCGCATTTTCAGTTATGGTCTGTTAAATATTTACAATGTGTACGTTAAAAAGTGCGTTGTTAAAAATATTGGATCTAATTGTTCATACAAAAAAGAGGTCAGAAAACGACAAATATTTCTGTTTTTTTCTAATTACAATAACTGAAAATTTGAGTAGATAATTTTTAAAAATACAGTATGCAAGAAGGCATCTGCTGGATAAATCTAATAAATTGCCTATAAAGTAAAATGTAAAAGCATAGATAAGTAATATCGAAAAATGTAGATATATAAAAGATACTTTCCAGAAATATAAAATCTATGTATGGTCAAAAATTAAAACTGCAAATTAAAATAAGAATGCATTCTATTTCGCAAGAACATTAAAATGAATATACATATTATGAGCAAATGTTTAACCTTTGTATGTTAAACAAAAATACAAGAAGAACAAGTTTTCATTGTTTAGTTTCAGGGCTAATTTGACATGATTTCTGGATTTTGGTTTTCAACTCGTAGATTTTTTGGTTGTGCACAAACCTGTCTACATACAGAATTTCTATAGTCCATTCGATTAGATAATGACGCACTACGTCAAATGCGCAATGAACCAGTTTTATTAGCGCCCCTGTGTTGCTAGGCAACGAACAATGGCGCTCTGATTTATTCACCAATATTTCCAAAGCGATTCCGCCATATATTTTATTCCTTTTTCGTGCATGGTTATTCCAGTGTTTTTCTAAGTTATTTGTGTTATTTCATTCTGTTTGACTTGACGTGAAAACTTACATTGTATAAAAAACAACCGTCTTTTTCAAGACGCTTCTCTATACTTCCTACATACATATATTGGGTATATTTTGTTTGATACTATTATAAGCATTTATTGAAAGTGGTAAACTAAAGAATCTAATGATATTAAAGCTTTTGGCTTCATGGTGAGAAAATCAATAGTGGGAGTCAAAGGAGCTCTAATTCAAATAAATTGATGAAAAACGAACCCAAAAATGGTCTAATAATTCCGTTATCGCAGTATAGATGACTTGATAATGTATTTATAATGCATAATTTACTTATAATTAAAATTATATTTGTAGAGCACGAACTTTAAGATATTGATGCTTCAAAAAACACATATCAAAAAATTGTAAGAGAAAGTGAATATCCTGTTAGTATCCCTCAAAAGAAGAGATCTCGACTAAGTTATAAAGTTGATGTAGACACCCCTACATATAAGTAAACTATAATAATTTGTAATTGTTATATTCTTGGCAAAGTAGCACTCACGTTAAACTGTAAGTAGATACACATAATTTGTTGAAATGGTTGTTAATTTACATATATGTGTATTACAGATATTAAACAAAAAATATGTCGGACTACCGTTTACAGGATCCAGGACAACTTTGTGGATTTTATTTTTTCTAAATAGGTTTCAGGTATATTATTAATGAATTAGTGCATATACATTTTTACATGCAAGCAAATTTCAGATGGTGAAACACTGAAACAAATAGATAAATTCTAATGGTCACATGACATTCGATTGAAAAGAATTTAATTTTTGAAGAAAATGAAAGCTTACCGAAATGAAGGGCGGAACACTGATGAAACATACATGCATAGTAGCCACAGAATGAGTAAAGATTGGTACGACGATACTGTAAGTGGCGTTAAGCGACCTATAGCAAAGGGGCCTCGCTTAATTATTGTACATGCTAGGAGTGAACGTGGATTTGTGCCTAATGGTTTATTGATTATAAGTTCTGGTGAATATGAGAATCATGAGAGCCTAGTCCATTTTCAATATTATATTTTTCATTAAAAGACAAAAAGTGGTAATTACCATGATGACGTGCGGTGGTTAGAAAAGCAACTATTACCCAATATACTACCACGACCTATGTTGATAATAGACAATGCATATTACAGCAATGTTTAAACGAAAAAAGAATAACTTCAGCTGCCCGAAATGATGAAAGCATGGTTAGCAAAAGGAAGATAAAGAAGAAAAGAAAAGTTGAGGAAACCTGAAATACATAATATTATTCAAATGAACAAACCTCATTTCGAAACGCAGTACAAGTATGCATGTTATTTACCATCTATAACAATGTTGTCAATATGAAATTATATTATTTGTAGGTTTGACACTTTATTGAACCGTCATTCGGTTTTATAGTTACCGCCTTATCATCTCCAACCAAATTCAATTGAGAACATATGCTACTGTGAAGAACTGGGTTACGTCACACAGTACAACTTTCCGCATTAATGATGTGCAAAACCTAACTCGTGAAAAATTTGAAAATCTTAAGGTGGATGAATGGAGAGAACATGTGGGAAAATTTCAAATTGAAATGCCTACGCAAAAATATTTACTAGATAATAGCATGTACAAAGGGTACTAGGAAAGTTTTGCAATATGACGCAACAATGAATCGTAGCAAGCTGCTTGTTGTTGCATGTTGAGACATGTTCCTACGTGCATAATAGCAACCGCGCTAAGTTATTCATTAGCAATGAGAGTGTTAAGTGGAATAAAGGGCAGTTTTGCGTTATAATTTCGTGCTTTACTCCCTAGTGAAACTTGGCAAAACTGGTTTCGGAAGATGGAGAGCTGTATTGAGTATAGAGGAAATTACTTTGAAAGAATTAATTAAATGAACAAAGCTTTATTGCAAAACTTTCCCAGTACCCTTTGTAATAACATAATAGTATATATTTCACAGGAACTTTGGAAGAAGAATCTGAATTCGATAGTGATGATACATTAAGTAGTATTAAAATTTTAAGTAATGACGGATAAATAAAGTTGAAAAAACAAGTTTTCACATTACTTTGCAATGGTGTATAATAAACTTCCTAATAGTTATAAGTGCATACAGATTTCTAGTTTCAAAACTAAATTGTTCTCTCAACAATAGTATAGCTTAATGTTAATTTTACAGCATTACAACAAAATATGGATTTAGGTTAACTGACATTTAAGTAGTGGCACCCTCTATATCCCACTATGCAAAACCTAAAGGATGTCCCACGTACATAAAAGATATAGTACAAAATATTCAGACATAATTTAAACATATATAAAGTTTATATAAAATTATCATTATTTTAATTATAAAAAGCAATAAGTCAACTAGTCATACTTTGATTTTTGTACATTTATCTTGACCCATACCGTGTCAAAGCCGTGCACACTTCCATGACCTTGAAACAGAGTGAAAATAGAAACAAATGAGCAAAATATATAAGAACAAAGTAAGTATTATTAAATTAGTTCATTTTAACATTAAATATAATTTGATAATTTTAAACATACAAATTACATTCACACTTTAGTTATATAATAGTTAGCAAGTCAATTTGAGGCTTGTATATTAAATTTAAATTAAACAAACACACATTTTCATTTTAAAAGTCACTCGCACTAACATGTTTATTTATAAAATTAGATTATTATGTGTGTGTGTGTGTGTGTGTGTGTGTATATATATATATACACACACACACACATTACTAGTTTTGAATTCAGACACACCATATATATATATACATATATATATATATATATATATATATATATATACCTAGTCCTGCCATAAATGCAGTCACTCATATAATTAAATTTTGCGATTTAGTAAAACAAATATTTTCAATAAAGAAAATTAATTTAAATGTCCTCCTCTGGCTTTCGCACGGCTTTAAACGCCCTGAGCACTCATCAATTATAGTACGTACTAGGACCGTAGCAAAATTAGTGACAGCTATTATCAGAGATTGATTGAAGTTTTCAATTAGAGATTATCTTTTACTGCAGGCTATCCTATCTAACATAGACCGTAATTTGTAACCAAGCGATTTAAATCTGAATTTCCTGATGGTCACTCAAAAGCTCGAATGATTTCCAGTAAATTGTTCTCTAGTTAAGTAGTGCTAGAGGTGAATCCTGTTCAAACATCCAATGTTATCCATTGAATAAGGTAGGGAAGCTAGATGGCGTCCTCTTTCTACCTGCTTAATAACGTTTCTTCTTTTGCAGAAGTGTGTGTATGTGCACGATCATCTTGCTTATTGAAATATCCTTCAACCGTCAATATTTTTTCGTTACTAAATAAAATTTAGCAATTCTTGCTCGTGCACCGTTTAAGTAGACTTAGGATTTTTCCAGCCTTTTTTTCTTTAAAGCGTTGCTTAGCAAGTATGTTATATTTGCACTGAAAGCTCTTATCTTTAAGTTACTTTTGATAATGTGAGACATACTTCTTGTTGATATTTTCATTTCTCTGGCTTTCCTCAGTGAATTACAGCGAATTTTGTCCTCAACCTCTTCAACTACTACTGGAGTTCGAACAATGCGTCGGTTAGATCGCGGTCGGTCACTGATTTGTAATGTTTCGCTAAAACGATCTATGACACGATAAACAAATCTATGGCTTATATTTAATAGTTTCGAAATTGTACAAATTTAATTTACACTTATGAAGACCTATTACAGCAATTTCATTTTCTTCATCCCACTCCAGGTTAACTATTTGAAAGATTGAACTAAACTAATTTTATCTTGTCAGTTCATGGTCTCGAGTAATCAAGTTTGTGTTAATTTAAAACTACGTACGACATAAAAAGAAGTTTTTATTTGTAGAATCATAAGTATGGATTAGAATTCGAACAACTAAATTGTTGAAAAGATTACCGTGTTTGGGACAAGGTTTGCTACTTTTGCTCTCATTGCTTTCGTCTAAATTAATTACACTTGCTAATAACATAAAGAAAATAATAATAGATCCCTATACGACTGATTTATTATGATATAAATGCTATGGTATGCCAAACCAGTAACGCAACAACACTATTCGATGCTCCAGACTGTATTAAAGATGGAACACGATTCACCAAATTTATACACTAATAAACTATTCAGTAGATCAATAATCAGTCACCAAATTCATTCATGACGTTTTAATTATGTAATAAACTGCTTGTGTTGAATGTTTCTATGCATGTATGTTATTACTACTTCACATTTACAAAAAAAAATAGGGAAAAATAATTACAAAAAATTTATGAAGTATTTTATTGAAACAAAAATGATCTTCAAAGTTTGTCCTTGCTATTTATATATTATAATATTACTAACAAATGTATCCCACTGATAACTTAATGAGCTTATAAAGGGTTTTCCAAGGGTTTTCTTGACAACTTTTTTTCAAAATAAAATGCAGACCATTTGAGATATTTCAAAAACTTTATTATCGGGTTGAAGTACAATCAAAACATTTATGAATGGAACTCGACTTCGTTCATATGGCCACCGCGGGCACGTTTGCAGCGGTCGATTCGTTGGACCCAATTTTCGATGACTCGGCCACACAGTTCAGCCGAAACGGCTGCTCTTTTGCGTTCAATGTTGACTCTGAGCTCTTCCAACGTTGTCGGCTTGTTGGCATAGACCAATGACTTGACGTAGCCCCAAAGAAAAAAGTCTAGAGGCGTTAAATCGCACGAACGAGGCGGCTAATTGACTGGTCCATTTCTTGAGATAACACGCTCATCAAACTTACTCTTCAATAAATCGATTGTAACGTGTGCTGTGTGGCTTGTGGTACCGTCCTGCTGAAACCACATGTTGTCCAAGTCCATATCTTCCAATTCGGGCCAAAAATAATCGGTAATCATGGCGCGATAACGATTACCATTCACAGTAACGTGACGATCATTATCGTCGACGAAAAAATATGGATCTATGACGCCGCCGGCATGCAAACCGCACCAAACAGTTATTTTTTATGGATGAAGTGGTGTTTCATGAAGCACATGTGGATTTTCACCCGACCAATAACGCATATTTTGCTTATTGACGAACCCATTGAGCCAAAAATGAGCTTCGTCACTGAAAATGATTTTGCTATGAAATTTATCATCTTGGCGCATCTTTTCCAGAGTCCAATCGGAGAACGTACATCGCTTCGAATGGTCCATCGGCTTCAATTCTTGAGTCAGCTTGATCTTGTATGGGTGTAAACCAAGATCCTTACGCAAAATTCGCCATAAAGTGGTCTGGGCGATGCCCAACTCTTGAGAACGCCGTGGAATTGACTGATTTGGATCATTTGCTACGGACGTTTCAACGGCAGCGATATTTTTGACACTTCGACCAACCCGTTGTCTCACTGGCACGGCAACATCACACAACGAATATGTAGACTCAAATTTTTGCACTAAACTTGTTACTGCCTGTCTACTAGGGCGAAAATTACGACCGAAAATCGGAGTTAACGCTCTTAAAGTAGCGGTCACCGACTCCGAATTTCTGTAGTAAATTTTTATAATTTGCAGACGTTGTTCGTTCGTGATGAAAATGTTAAGTTTACTGAATAAATTGACAGTGACAGTTCGATGATTAGTGAAAGGGTGCGTTCACAAATTGAATTAAATTTGTCAAGTCCCTATTGGAAAACCCTTTACAACTGAGTCTCGAGATCGAATCTAACGACCTGCTGTTCAGGAAGGTTTTTCGTGATTTTCCTTTTCGTTTAAATGAATATCAGTCAAAGATCTTAAGTCGTACCATGCGCAGGGGACGTAATAATAACTCGTATCTCAATCACACTTGTATACATTTTTTGAACTTTTAATTTTTTAATATAAAACAGCAGAAATTCTAACGTATTTTAATATTGATTATGGACATTTTTAATAATGTGTCAATTTATATACTGATGTAACCACGCAAAGAAATACAATAGCGTATTTATCTTAGCAATGGATCCTATTCTCACAGAAATGACACTTTATGGTACTATTAGGAAGAAAAAAAAACGCTCAAGGCGTAGTATCCTGTGAAATTTCTGGATTGTATACGCTCGTTAAACAAGGAAGTGTGTGTGCACCAAGGAAGGACTTTTATGTTATGCTCAGTAAGTGAAGCGACAGCGCATTTCCTCGAATTTCTAATCTAAAAATTCATTCTAGCAGAGAAGAAATTTATCCATATGAAATTTTACGAGCAGCGTCACAATCCGCCTTACATAACAATAAAGAAAAGGAGATATATTGTACGTAGAAAAGAAGTGTTAACCGGCGTTATGAAAAAAATACTTTCGCATGATCGCAAGGTCACAATAAAATAACTGGTTTATACGACTTAATATTTATATGGAGGGATATAATCTTTTACATTTTAACAACAGTATATAATACAGTAAATAGTTGAATGTGTAATAAACTAATTATCTTTGTAAAAATTTTATAATAAATAAAATTAATTCTTATTTTACTTTATAAACTTATCGAAAATAAGTAATACATTTTTATTTGCTTCAGCTTTATTTGCTAAATAAAAAATGTATCAAGTTTACGATATATGTATGTATGTATGTGTGTATATATATATATATATATATATATATATATATATATATAATTATTATTATTATTATTATATATACTTCGACGAAAAACAGTTTAGCAATAACACATGTAATAAAAATCTTACAGTCTGGAAGATATTGTAAATGCTATTTATAATTTGCTTTTTAATAGTGCTGGGCGAATCGAATCCAAAAACACTCGGTAAGGAAAATCGAGTTATAAATCGATTCTCCTGGAATGATCGAATCCGAATCCAGGATCGTTTCACAGCTCGGACTCGGAGAACCGATCCAAATCGGTTTTCACGCTGAATTCGAATCCAGAGATACATATATACTGCATTGAAACTATGATGACTTGAGGTGTATAGAGCGCATTGTATTCGGCGGAACTTATGTATTTACATAATATACATACTTATGAATGAACTATTTGATTTTTGGTCAAAAAGGTGTTATACGCATTAACAGATGTTTTAAAATTGATTTCTACGGATCGGAAGGTTTACAACTTATTGCGGATATCGAAAATATAAAACTAAAATGAATTGGTAGTAGATATACTAAATAGTAATTTAGAATACGGATAATATTTAAACAAATATTTTTCTTTATGATCACCTATAATAGGGATATACGAGGGCCATTCAAATATAAATGAGAAATAACTTTTACTATCTACATACATAAAACAACGAGTGGTACCTAGTAAATAAAATTTTACGTTAAAATGAACAATAACCATACTTTATAGAAGTGGTACGCAGTTTTTGTTTATTTCATTGCAATCATTGCCTTAGAGTACTTTCAAAAACATAAAGACAACCAATAAAAATATATATAAAATTTCCATTTATTCATTCGTAAAAAGAACACAAAAAAGTCCCATTTACTAAAAATGAAATAAATGAATTCAAATATATCCATAGATACAATAAAGACAATTATACAGTGTATACAAAAACTAATGTAACTTGCTAATATATCGATTTCTGATAGATATACAAAAAAGTTTTTAATAAGTTTTTTAAATATATCAAGTTATCTGTGCAAATCAATCCTGTAGATATTTGCAATTTTCTTTAATTATTAAATTAAAAATACAACCGTGAAGATCGCATGGAGCTGACTGCATTTGCTACTGTGGCTTTAAAGTAAAATCTTAAAAAAATATTTATGGCAAGAAAATCGAATAAGCACTTTTTCTATCATTCTCATTATGTTTCGCAATTAATAAGAATTTCGATCGTCTTTAGTTATGTTACTTTTTGTACACACTGTATACAAAAATTATTCAAAAACAAAAGAAAATGATCTTAGATTCTAAAAACGAGATTCGTGTCAAGAACAATCCAAATTCGTATTTAAGAAAATTATCTTATCTAAGTTTGTGGCTGATAAACAATTTCGTCGTCCGTTGCAGATTTGGCCTGCTTTTTGAAAAAATCCTTTCTGCTGGAACCGACGTCGCTGGAATACATAAATATTTTTCTTGGAGTGCATTTAATTCTGGCAGTAATAACGCGTGGTCTCTCCAAAAATCACAAGGGTTTTTACATCTCTGTAAGTGTGGAAGGTCTAAATAGTTTTTAATTATGCTTTCAGAAGAAGTTGCAGCACGATATTGAGATTTTTCTAAAAGTTTGCTATCAAAATATTGCCAAATTGATGGGTGGCTCACACTGTGTTCTTCTGTATCGGTAACAGTTGCCATAGAAGTATTGCTTTCTATTACATCTTTTGTCCATTGTTTAACTTTGGACGAATCGTTAAATGCCACATTTTTAAATCTGGGATCTAAAACGGTTGTAATTGCAGCAAGTTTATTTTGTTCGAAGACTACTAATCTTCTTTCTATTGTGCTTAGCAGTTTGCTTTGAAGGAGTACACCAACTGACGTTGTTGGTAATTGTTGTGTTACCGTATATACCACGCTTTTAATTAAAGGAATTGCCATCGACAAAGTGGGGAAGCTTTCACCGGATAGTTGCTCCGTAACCTCTTTTAACGGATTTAGTAGTTGTGAAAAATCCATTAATACAGTCCATTCCATTTCATTTAGTGGGTCAGGTGTTCTGGGAAGATCAGTTACAACTTCTGCTAAAATAGTTTTTAATACTATTAACCGGGTTATCATTATAACTGTGGAATTCTACAGTGTTGGTACATCTTGTTTTAAACGATGGAGTGGTACATTGCGTTGCGTCTGTAATAGTCGCAATTTATCTGATTCAAGTACACTATGCTTAAAATATGTTACTATGCTACGACACTTTTTAATTATCTCTACTAAATCGCTATTATTTGTTAACGATTCGTTTATAACTAAATTTAATGTATGTGTCACACACGATAAATGTACCTTTTTAAAATATTCATTCACTGCATTCTTAATGTTTGCACCATTATCTGTTACTATTGCCACTAATTTTTCACTGATGTCCCACTCGTTAAAAATTTCCTTTAGAACAATAGCCAGATTTCTTCCGGTATGTTGCTCCAAGATTTGTCTAGTATTTAACACCAATGCAAATAACGTGTAATGATGAAGAAAATGCGCTGTAACCGTTAAGTAGGATTTTGTGTCTTCAGATATCAATACATCGGTAGTAATTGCAATATGGTCTGATCCTGCAATTAATAGTTTAAACTTGTCGTAAGTTGCTCTATACATGTCGGGTAATATAGTACTACTTAAACATCCCCTACTTGGTAGGCTATATTTTGACTGCATTTTGCTGCAAAAACGTCTAAAACTTATGTTTTCTACCATGGAGAATGGCTGTTAATCTTGGGGTCGTTGTTAATCCTGTATCCGTCGCTTCCGACGTTGAAGGTACATGAATATCATTAGCGTGTTTTCGTGTTAGATGCCTGCCCATATTGGTGGTTTTGCTAAAATATTTGTATTTTTGTTGGCACAAACGGCAAGTAACATACTTGTCTTCTTGGACAAAGTGGTCCTAAAAGGAAGAACTGGATGCTTGTTCTTGACATGAATCTCGTTTTTAGAATCTAAGATTATTTTCTTTTGTTTTTGAATAATACATTTTTGTATACAGTGTGTACAAAAAGTAACATAACTAAAGACAATCGAAATTCTTATTAATTGCAAAACATAATGAAAATGATAGAACAAGTGCTTACTCGATTTTTTTGCCATAAATATTTTTTTAAGATTTTACTTTCAAGCCACTGTAGCAAATACAGTCAGCTCCATGTGATCTTCACGGTTGTATTTTTAATTTAATAAATTAAAGAAAACTGGAAATATCTACAGGATTGACTTGCACAGATAACTTGATATATTTAGAAAACTTGTTAAAAACTTTGTTGTACATCTATCGGAAATCGATATATTTGAATTCATTTATTTCATTTTTAGAAAATGGGACTTTTTTGTGTTCTTTTTTTATTGGTTGTCTTTATGTTTTTGAAAGTACTGTAAGGCAATGATTGCAATGAAATAAACAAAACTGCGTACCACTTCTATAAAGTATGGTTATTGTTCATTTTAACGTAAAATTTTATTTACTAGGTACCACTCGTTGTTTTATGTAGATAGTAAATGTTATTTCTCATTTATATTTGAATGGCCCTCGTATATCCCTATTATAGGTGATCATAAAGAAAAATATTTGTTTAAATATTATCCGTATTCTAAATTACTATTTAGTATATCTACTACCAATTCATTTTAGTTTTATATTTTCGATATCCGCAATAAGTTGTAAACCTTCCGATCCGTAGAAATCAATTTTAAAACATCTGTTAATGCGTATAACACCTTTTTGACCAAAAATCAAATAGTTCATTCATAAGTATGTATATTATGTAAATACATAAGTTCCGCCGAATACAATGCGCTCTATACACCTCAAGTCATCATAGTTTCAATGCAGTATATATGTATCTCTGGATTCGAATTCAGCGTGAAAACCGATTTGGATCGGTTCTCCGAGTCCGAGCTGTGAAACGATCCTGGATTCGGATTGATCATTCCAGGAGAATCGATTTATAACTCGATTTTCCTTACCGAGTGTTTTTGGATTCGATTCGCCCAGCACTACTTTTTAAGTTATTGCAATAGAATGCTGCATTAAAATCTACTAATTTCTGCATTTATAATCTTAAATTATATGTGTATTAACCTTCGTATTAATAAATAGACATTATAATAATAATTATTACTATTAAATGAAATAAATATGCGATTTGTAATTGTATCGTTCCTTTCTGACTTGTCTAAAGTTTTTGTAGACAAGTAAAATTGTTATTATTATAAATATAGTAAACAATCGTGAACCATAGTAATTGTTACAAAAAAGTTTCTGAATTGATAATACTACTTGTAATACTAGTAAAACCATGCAGTTTCAGGTAGTAAACTCCAAATACTTATCGTTTTTTTTTTACTTTTTGTATATTTGGAAGCAAGAAATCTAAAGAATACGTTCACGAAGTTAAAAATATAAAATCAGGTATTTTATAAACAGAAACAGTAAGACGTTACTGGTAATACAACCACAAATTACAAAAAAAGATACAAGACTTTGAAAAATTTAAAAAAAAAAAAAAGAGTTCAAGTATACGAGGTATGGCAATTAAGTAAGGAGACTAGTGTAAGAAATGTTATTTATTGCAAATAAACTTATATTTTACTTTTATACCCTTCAACACACTCTCCTCCCCTATCTATACACCGCTGTATACGTCTTTCATTGTCAAAACAATACAGTAGTTCAACAGTTGTCAGCCTCTTCAACAACTCTGTCGTTTTTGCTTTACATGTTCAACAGACTGAAAATGTGTTCCCTTTATTGCACTTTTCACTTTGGGAACAGGTAGAAGTCACGAGATCTGGCGAATACGGAGAATGATCAAGTACAACAATGTGCTTGTCTGTTAAAAACTGCTTCACAGACAGGGCATTTTAGCACAAACTTTTGTCATGTTTACATAACTCATCATGCAAACTGTGTCTTACTGTTTCTTTGTTAATGTTTACCATATCGGTAATCATCGGAATACTCAGATGTCTTTCCACACAATTTCATTAATTTTCTATCTTAAAAAGAAAATAATAATCTAATAAGGCGGCGGTGTGGTGCGTGTGTTTGGCTTTTAGCGGGGAAAGTTGTGCGAAGTTATTCTGTGCGAGTTTTATCGCGGATCCAGGTCCAACACTGTGATTATCTACTGAGATGACAACTTAGTTGTTGAAATATGTATACAGAATACAAACATTGATGTGGCAAGGGGTTTTATTTACCTTTTTCTGATTGATAAGGCTTTAATGATATGGTGTCGTATTTACTCCTAGGCTGCAACATGCACATTCAATGCAAGACATTGGTCGCTACTAAAAGTTGTGTAAAAAAAAAGCACGATGCTGATCGATTTAAGACTATCAAGCATCAATTCTCAAATAAATCATGGGCGACTACAAAAAGACGAAAGAATAGTTGAACAATGTTAGTTTTAAGAGGTAGAAGGCATACTATGTGGACCTGAAATCGCTAATTAGAGTTAGTATCTATACGCATACACATTAAATTTGGAATTTTTACAATATCATATTTTTAAACTTCATGGAACTGATTCGATTATTAAAAACTATTTAGAATTTCAGTTTGAATTCTAAATAGCTGAAATTTATGATACGATAGAATTTTTACCAAAGATTGATTCAAAATTTCTGAAGAACTGCCATGTTATCAATTACACTACCGTTCATAAGTATTTGGGCACCCATATTTTATAAAATTATTTGAACAGCATAGCTTCTAGGAAATTCATTCTTGTAATATTGGATAGGTATAAGGAAAGTATTAAATATACAGAAACGCTGCATAAGTAACATTATGTATTACTTTATTACCTGCAATAAACCAAAATTTGTTATTGGGACTACCTGGGGATTAGCGCAATAAAAGTTTCTCCAAGTTCTTGTAATTGTCTTTCTGTGAAGGATACTGAAGGATAAGTTTAGTAATGATGTTTTAATGACCTCGGGCGAGTTTCATGTTATATTTTTGAAATTGCCCTCAGTTACGTTTCTGTATTCGTTGTGAGATATTCCTGTGCTAGCAGTGTTGTTAAGATCGTTAAATATGCCAAAAAGAAAAGAGATGGACATTGAAACGCGTTCTCTTATAATTGCGCACCATCAAGATGGCAAAAGCAACCGGCAAATTGCGAAACAATTAAAATTAAATAATACTTCCGTAGACTATGTCGTCAAAAAATACCGAGAAAGTGGTTCTCAATAAATCACGGAGTGGGAGACCCATAGCGACAACTTCTGCTGAGGATCGTGCAATAGTGATCACAAGCAAAAGAAATCGAAGGAAAACAGCCCCAGAAATGTAAATTGATCCAAAGTCAATAAGCGTAACAACGGTCAAACGTCGCTTGTACAAAGCAGGTTTGTACGGACGAATTGCAATGAAAAAACCGTTATTGCGCAAACAGAATAAGCGGAAACGTAAATTGAACACCAACATTGGACAGTTGAACAGTCTAAAGTCTTGTGGACCGATGAGTCAAAGTTCGAAATTTTCGGGTCCAGAAACGTATTTTCGTTCGGAGATCTACAGGTGATAATATATTGTGCCTACGGTTAAACATGGCGGTGGTTCCGTGATGATCTGGGGTTGTTTTGGTGGTAATCGTGGGTGATATGAAAATTAAGGAAAGAGCAGTATCGAAACATTTTGGAGACCAACGCTATTGCTTCAGGATTAAGACTCTTGGGTAGGAATTTTGTATTCCAGCAAGATAATGACCCAAAGCACACATCCAAAATATGCAAAGACTATTTGCAACTCTTGGAAGCGGAAGGATCCATCGAAGTTTGAAATGGCCTATAAATCCAATAGAGTTATTGTTTAATCCGGAAAGCAGTACCAACATCGGAGGCTGATTTGTGGAGGAAACTGCAGAGCATAACACCGGATACATTAGCAAAACTAATTGCAAGAATGCCGCGATTATGTGCTGCCATTATAAAAAACAAAGGAGGTCACATAGATGAATCGAAAATTTAAATATAATATGTAATTCTACTGCCAGATACTGTAATTAGTTATGTATGTACATGTAATAAATATATTTTCATTTTTTCACTAGTGCTTTTAATCATTTCTTCTAAATTTATGGGTGCCCAAATACTTATGAACGGTAGTGTATGTGAATTAATACCTTTCTGTAGTTCATCTGACGTACACCTCATGTAAATTGATTTTTCTCTTTTTTTAATAAAAAATATTCGTGTAAATTGATTGTTCTCTTTTTTTAATAAAAAATATTCGTGTAATATATAATATATTCCATAAGTATTTTTATAAATATTATATTTATTTGTTTCGATATCTAAAAAATATTCATGAAATATTTTTCCACTCTAACATAGTTTGTTATTAAAATTTAATGTTCTTAGAGAGTGCAATTTCAATATCGAATGTATACAGAAAAACTGTACACAGAGGTTGCAATATAGTGTCATTTATTTATGAAATACATTTACTGAAAGACTTTCGCAGAAGATACAATTTCTTTTTACGAAGGGAATTATTATTATCTAATTAATTAATATCAAAACATACCCTACTACTGCTTAAGAGTTCGAAATACAGCACCAATATGGACAAGTACTTGAGATACACCGTTACTGTAGAGTTAATGAAACAAGTTGAAGAAATGTTTTAAAAAATAGATGGCGTAGAAGGTATGTAGAACTATGTATGTATATATTGATATTGCCTCTTTTTAGATACAAATACTGTTTCCAAGGTATAAATTTCAAAATATTCTTTTTCTAATAATAGTCATTAGTCTATTATGGGCAAGTAATTACAGTTCACTGCTCGAAGTGCAACAAAATAACATACTAAATGAAGAAACAAACCAGATTTCCTATATTTCAACGACCAAAGGAATGTACAACTAGATCCATCAGTGAAGAAAGCAAATTATTCGCATTCAATTTTTAGTGATCGTTTTACTTTATTGTGTCTTAGCGCTATTATCGCTAGGATAAATTGCTTGGTCTGATAAACACGCAGACCATGAACGCAGCATGTTGTTGGTCGAAACCGAACACGGGTCTTTACGCTCCACGTTTCACTTCGTTTCTTGAGAGCAAGTGAGATTGCTTGAATAATTAATGCGTCTCCATTGTATTCCCTATTTTTATATCATAAATGTTATTATTAATCAATTTAATCTTACGATGCTTATAAAGAAAATACGTCTTGTAGTCGTAAATGAACCTATACATACAAATATTCGGCAATATATTTAATACTTTTCGGGAACTTTTAGAATACAAAAGCCTTAGTCGAATTTATTTGTTGAATTTTTCTAAACTATACATTCTGTAACACAATCTAGATGCTAGACATAACATGTTCAAATACTTTCCTCAACTCAAACTTGTCGAAATATTGGGTCTGGGAAAAAGTTCGTGGCGTTTTTCCCGATAGATGGCATTGGTTGCCGATAACTAAAGAACAACAAGTCACAGCGACACCACCGACGGCTCGTTTTTTAGATGACCTTCCGAACGTTAGTTTGAGCGTAGAAACATTGTAATCGGTGCAGTGGTTGGAAAGTTATTCGCACTTGAAAATGGAGAAGAATAATGAGAATTTTCGCTATATTCTGCAATATTATTATGATAAGGGGAAGAACGCTGCGCAGGCTTGTGATAAAATTTGTGCTGTGTACGGTGAAGGTACTTTATCGAAATCTGTTGCGCGGAAATGGTTCGCTCGCTTTCGTTCTGGAAATTTCAATGTGAAAGATATCACGCTCCGGTCGTCCAATCACTGAAAAATCTGATGAAATTCTTGAAAAAGTCCAACAAGATAAGCATATCAGCAGTGTCGATATTGGCATGGAGCTAGGCATTGACCACAAAACTGTTTTGAACCATTTACACAAAGCTGGTTACAAAAAAAAAGCTTGACGTATGGGTTCCTCATGAGTTGAACGTGAAAAACATGATGGACCGAATTAACATCTGCGATGCGCTGCTGAAACGGAATGAAATCGAGCCGTTTCTGAAACGTTTAATAACCGGAGATGAAAAATGGATTACGTACGATAATCGGAAGCGTAAAAGATCGTGGATAAATGATGGTGAGCCGTCACAAGCGTTCGCTAAGCCAACATTGACGCCAAAAAAAGTGATGCTGTGTGTATGGTGGGATATCGTCCACTACGAGCTACTTCCAACTGGTCAGACGATTGATTCTCAACTCTACTGTGCACAACTAGAGAGATTACGCCAGGCGATTGAAAGAAAACGGCCCGAATTGATTAATAGGAAAGGTGTTGTCTTCCATCATGACAACGCCCGACCACACACTTCTTTGATGACCCGTCAAAAATTGAGAGAGTTTGGTTAGGAAGTTTTGATGCACCCACCTTACAGTCCGGATATAGCACCCTCTGACTATCATCTGTTTCGATCTCTGCAGAACTCTCTCAATGGAATTAAGTTGGTTTCAAAAGAAGCCTGTGAAAACTACTTGATTCAGTTTTTCGACCAGAAACCACAGAAGTTTTTCACCGATGGGATCATGGATCTACCAAAAAAATGGCGAAACATTGTCGATAATAATGGAGCATATTCGGTTTAAATGAATTCGTCCACGCGCCATGCGGGGACCAGTTGAATTTTACTGAAAAAACGCCACGAACTTTTTCCCAGACCCAATATATCCAAGCCGTAGATCGGATTTTCCAAATATATGAATGTTTTCCACTAATTTAAAAAAAATGCCATAAGTCGCAGGACCTAATTTAGTATACATACGAGTACGCCACAAACATTGTAACTGAGACTGGAATTCATAATGAAGTGTTTAGATTTAACTTCTTTTGTCGACTTTTATGATTAATCAATTAAGGTGAAATATAATCATTTCCACAATAATGTTCGTATTCTATGTTTGGCCTTACACGATCGAAAGCCAAACACACACTAGTGTTTGTTTGGCTTTCGACGTAAGTCTAGTGTTAAATGCCGACGGGGGTGCTATCAATAACTCATGTCTGCTTGACCTCATAAAAAAATAATATGCGACCGACAAAAGGGTTTCATACACGTAAGCAGGTACTTTAGAATAAGTGTTTAGTTTAAAACTAAAATAGAACGTAAAACGAATCTACAGTGTGTGTTCAGCTTTCAACGGTGTACGTCTAATACGGGCTTTGCTTCCGTGCGGTTTTTTCCGCGGTTTCAGGTGCGACACTGTGATTAATTGTCTGCTGATGATGACAACTTAGTTGCCGAAATACTTATACAGCATACGAAAATGATTGTGGAAAGAGTATATATTACCCTTAAATGATTAATTTAATCAACCACGGTCTCTATTAAAATTTACTTTAACTTTTATGGTATGTGCATACCGTAAAATGAACCAGGTTCGAGAATATTGAGAAAGCTTTGGCAAAAAACGATAGTCATTTTAGGGCAGGAAGTGAGATACAGACGAATAGTTAGAATCAAAGTGGTAACTCTTCTTACAAAGCGAGAGTTTAAAATTCCGTAGACTGTATCGCCTGCCTACTGCCGCCGATACAAGTAAAAAGCCCAAACGGAGTATCAACATTTGAGTAGACTACATACTATAAAATAATCAACGAAACTAATTCCTAAGCCGTCACATACAGAAGACATGCATATAATGCGAAGTATAGAAGTATAATTCAATATTGTTGATACTCTTATTTCGCTGCTTGTAAACCTATAGCATCATTAACAATGATATAGGCCAGCGATTTTTAACCTTTTCAATTATCAGCGCTCCTAATGAATTCCAACAAATACACACAGGATTATTTTTTCTAAATTAAGAAGCTAAGTAAAAATAAATAAAATATGTATTTAAAATCACAAAGAAGTGTCATTGTAAAAAGACCGTCGCACATAATTTGAAACCAGCGATGTAAATAATAATATATGTACATAAAAGACCATTATTTATTATTATAAGACTATACATTCCTTTTTGGCGTTGAAGCCACCCAATGGACTCGTAGACTAATGAAATGAAATGGTACGTCACTCCATTCCACTTTACACTTTTTTCTTTACAGTTTATCGTGTGTCAATAATTAATTTACCATTCTTCTCCATTCTTTTCTATCCTTCATTTTCTTCGTCCATCCTGTCACTCACATATTCCGTATATCGTTACTTACTTGCTCCTTTCATCTCACTGCCGGTCTTCCTCTTGATCTTCTTAGAAGTTTCCAATTTGTTATTCTCTTTATTACAGATTTGTTTCCCATTCAACTTATGTGGTCATATCATTTTATTCTTTTTGCCCTTATCACTCTAACTCTAATATTTTTTCAATCTCCTATATTCTTTTCCATTTATTTTCTTAGCTCGTTATATCTGTCTTTCATAGATTTTTAAGGTTTTCTTCGTCTCTGCTTGATACATACATTTTCTATAACATACTTTACCAGTGGTCTTATATCAAATTATATACCCTTAACTTTGTTTTCCTACCATACCAAACAGATGGTATGTATTTTCGATTTGTATCGCCTGACGCTAGTATATAAATTACAATATAATAATTATGGAGATGGAAATAATTAAGATCCGACCTATCTTTGGTGTTACATTAATAATAAAAAAGAGTGTTAACAATAACTTTATGATAAACATCAAAAGCCTAGGATGTGTGTCAAGCTGAGAAAGATTATTAGCCAGAAATAAAAAACAAGGTTGTCCTTAAAATTTTATTTACTAATTTAAATAAAAGGAATTCTTAAAGCTTGAAATTATTAATAAATCAAAAACAACAAACGAGTGCAATAGATAAAAACAAAAAATACGAGCAAAGTAAATGTTATAATAAAATTAATTTAGTAATAATTTGCGGATTAAAATATATGAGGATTAGTATAAACTTGGTATCGAACGATACGCGGTGTACTTGTGTGTATCTACTGGGACCAGGAGTTGTACTTCGCAACTACTAACCACATTGAACACTACATGTACGGTGTTATAATAAAATACTTACACACGAACGTGCACGCAGTTGTGAGCGTTGTTAAAGAAGAGGATTTCTTAAAGATCAGGCTCTTAAAAAAATCGGTGGGATGAAGGGTCAATTTGAAATAAACCAATCACGATGCAGGAAAAGCACTCCAAAGATTAGAAATTAACTAAAAGATGCCACACGTTGTACATAATAATCACGCAGAAAGATAGTTGGGCAGAACAATAAATGTGTATTCTCTGTGAAAAGGGATTAAATTTCTAATTGTAATTAGAAATGACTAAAATAGAAATAATATAAAATGTAAGTGAACAATTATAGAATATTCCAGGAAATAGCCTAGATGTACAAGTACGTTCGTTCTAGGTAATAGGTTTCTTGGAAAACGAAAAAAGAACCTTCGTTTTATGATAGTAAAAAATACGTGACTAAACACAAGGATTGCTCGTTCGAATATTCGTAACTCACTAACATTAGCTTTGATAATAATATTCATGTTTGAACTCGAATCATATTTAAATTAAATAATATATTTAAGAACGTGATAAAAATTATTATATATGTAAGTATATGCGGAGGGTAATGGTATCTATAGTATGCTTTATAGCTAGGCTGTATCTTCTGATCTATTTCCTCTCTTATATCATTCCCTTCATTTATTGCTGTATCTTTCCACTTTCCGATTTCTATAACTCCCATTTTATTTCTTCCTTCTTTTCTGGTTATTTACATAAACTTAAACTTTTCGTAATTTATTTCTATTCATAAGGAGCTATGATCAGATGGAAATGATAGCAATATAAAAGAAAGCAAGTTTAACGCAGTGGCTAATTATGGTTATTTCAGTGGCAGCTAATCTTTTTGGTCGACGAATAATGTAAAACACTTACCGGGTCTCAGGCAAAAATTTATGGACTACATACACAGGGTGATAACGTTACTTTAAAATTCAGTCAAGCTCTGGAAAAAGACCCGCGAATCATAAACTATTGCTTGATGGGCCACTGCTGTTTATAGTTCCAGAAATTTTTCGTATTCAATCAAAGTTAACTACAAATTGTTAAAGTAATAGTTAACCTTTTCTTATAGTGCATATCTTCTAAAAATTATTCATACTAATTATTTTGTTTGTATCAGCGATTTAATCTTTTTAACATTATATTATTCTTTTTCTCAAACATTAGTTAACATATTTTTATAATAATAATTTTGAAAATAATCTTATGATTATTTTCAAAATTATTCCCAACAAAATATTTAACCAATTAAAAGAACTTCATGTTCACTTTACTATTTTTGTTTACTTTCTTAACTAAAACTTTCAATATTGCAATAATGGAGTATTTTTGATTAAAACGCAACAATCTTGTGCTTGAAAAGTCCTTTGATGATTGAAGCAAAAAAATATCTTGTTTTTCTCTTTCTATATAATTATCATTTAGCTACTGAAATACGCAAATAAACCTTGTTGTGGTAAGTGCGTTTGAACTGCTATTTAAATTTAATAACTTAGTAAGTTAGAATATAATAATCGCATAATCCTATTAGAATCAAACTATATTGTTTTCATACGATATTCAAAATATGTACTTAATTCTTTGAATTATTTTAATTGGCAGCAAATTGCTCTTCCTATATCCAAAAAGTAACTCTTGATCTTTTACAATTTATTTCATAAAATTCATTCTATTTTAAACCCGTCATGCTTGTATTTTGCATATGTGTGGCTAATATTAATTATTCATATAGAAGTAGTCCGTGTACGTTAGTTATCTCTTCGTTTCTTCATGCTCCGCGGACTTCCTCAAGAGTCGAGAGAGCGTTACCCTTTTGTTTCTTCATGGACGAACAACGGAGAAAGGTGTAAAGGAAGCGCGCGCGCTCGCGCCGGTCATCCTCTCATCACAAGAATTTAGTAAAACACAAATTGCATGAAATGAAAATGCACGTAAATAATAAAGAAACTGTAAAATAGTGCAATATTATTTCATCCGTACAGACAGATCTCTTATTGAATGCTAATACAATCAAAAGAAGAGTACAACAAAATTTGCACTTTTAAATGAAAAAAAACTATTGTATAAGTGTACAAATTTAGAACGGAACGTGAAGTAGGACGCAATAATTTGTACGAAAATTCCTTTTCATAATGTGTTTTTAAAACATTACTGACACAAAACCATAAGTTTTCTTAACAAATACGGCCAGACTCGATACTGCTTCTAGACACTATCTTGAACTACACGAATGTTAATTTTTGTGGTAAATATCTTTCTTAGGTCAAAGAAAAATTTTCAACTCGTTCAATCTGAACTCAATTTATACAACTTACATAAAGCACCGAAAATAGTGCCTCGAAAAGTAGGGAAAAAATTTTTACGAATAACAAAATAATGCATAGAATTACGCGCTTTTACGATGTTAAACTGAAAAATTCTAAATTTAACCGCTTTATACAGTGCATATGAAATGCAAAAATTTTTAAAGAAATTTTTGTTCTCCATGTGGGACTCAAACCCACAATCTTATTCTTTCCGAGAATTTATCCTCACTATTAGACTATGGAGACAGTTAATTCGAGTCCCTCTAATGTACCATAAATACCGTGGATTTTCATTTAATAACTGTTTCCATACTGTAATTTATGGCACATTCGAATTAACTGTCTCCGTGGTCTAATGGTGATGGCGCATTCCCGAAGAGAATCAGATCGTGAGTTCGAGTCCCACGTGGAGAACAGAAATTTTTTTCAAAAATGTCTGCATTACATATTTGACGCATAAAGCGGTTAAAATTAGAATTTTTCGGCAAAATAATGCGTGACATTTGTTTGATCTATTGGGTTGTCAGGAAAATCATGACGTGTTTTACAACAGTGTGTAAAATATTATAAAAACTTGAAAATGAAAGACAAGTATGTAAAAAGTAATTTTCTGCTTATTACATCGCTATTAATTATGTCAAAAATGTCTGCCCTTGAGTGAAGATTGAACCTCATCGTCTATTCGCCGGTCCAATGCTTTAGCATTAGCTACCCAAGATTACGAGATTCGATTCCTTAATTACGCCATAAATCTCGTTATAGAAACACGTAATTGTGTGTATAATGCAAGTTGTCGATTAAAGATAATGAAATTTATGACGTAATTAAGGAATCGAACCTTAGTCTTGGGTAGCTTATTGGCAAAGTATCCGCCAGGCAAGCGGACGATTGGGGTTCGATATCTCGCCTAAGAGCAGAGATTCTTTACGTAAATGTATAATATATACATGTACATACATACATATATATATATAGTATATAGTATATGTGTATGTGTGTATAATTTCATATGCAACCAAGGTATGCATTTTCGTCATATTTTACTCTTCTTTTCGTTCTCGCAAAAAGTTTCATAAAGTTTACAATGATAGAGCTCTATCAAAAAGCGGATATTAATGATGATTCACGAAATTTCATACTGAGATAATTCTAATCTTAATGACGCTATTCAGTCAGGGAATCACTTAGACAAAAAAATCCACGGTATACAAGACAAGAGATTGCAGAAACGCTAAAGATCCATCATTTAAACTTTAACGGCCACGTGAGAAAGCTAGCGTAGTCAGCAAGCTCGATATTGAAATTCCTCTTGAACTCAAAGAAGTTCACTGGACGGTGCACATAAATATACAAGGAAAAACAACAATTAATTCTAGTGTAACTAGACGAATGTTCAAACAAGTATGTGGTCTCACGTTGTTGTAACGGTTAACGAGCTCTGGACGTTTCTACCAGAGCTCGTTAACCGTTACAACAATGTGAGACCACATACTTGTTTGAACATCCGTCCAAAATTATTGGATATTAGATGGGACCCACGCCCACCATACTCGCCAGGCCTTGTATCTTCAGACTTCCACTTGTTTCGTTCTTTCCAAAATTTCTTGTGTAATGTAAGGTTAGACTCGGATGAAACTATGAATTAACACCTTTTTTCAGTAATAAAATTAGACACTTTTATGAAAGAGCCGTTATAAAATTCTAAATATGGCTAAAGATTGTCGAACAAACAAACAATTTTTGCTCGATAATCTTTTGTCATCTCTTTGCCATCAATTAACTCACCTTCTTTTCACAGTGTAAATGATAAACAAAATAAATATGTCATAACTTTTACGATTTAAGTAAAAATCTTTTAAATTCGCCTATAATTCATCGACCATTATAAATGTGTTACAATTTTAACTCAATATTTTTTTATTAAAAGCAATTTGAAAATATTCATTTATTAGTGCAAATTAACTTTGATGTTTCTCGCATACCAAAGTGTGGTTAAAACAACATATAGGTTGCACATTAACGAAAAAAGAAACAGTTTTTTGCTTATAATCTCATTGGTGTAGATATAGACTGATTTAAGTTATAATACTACGAATATAATTCGATGTTTAAATCAGTATACTAAATTGATAAAAAAGAAACGATAAAATAAATATAATAAAATTTAATTAGAAATATCATATCAAACACCGGTGTATGCATTATTATTTGTAAAGCTTACAACGCTTATTTTGACTTATTGTCGGCTTTGAAATATTATTTTTTCACAGTATTTTAGCGTATTTACATATTAAAAAAGATTAACAGAGTATAAACCAGTCCTTATTTTCGACTGTTCATTTTATAAATATTCCAAAATAAAATTATAATCCAGGTCAAGCGAACTCCACAGTGCTTCAAAAACACATATGGTTGAGACTTGTTCCCAACGACCAGTCTTAACGGCATGTCTTATATCACAAATGAAAAGTTCCTGTTTATTTTCATACGCGGGGTTTCATGTTTATGTATCTTAATAAACCGCCGGTTAAATTCGGTAAACAAGACCGCAATAAGCGCGCGCATACACACGAATCGTTTTCATTGTCAGTTTAACATCAAATAAGAAAGTTTTCCCAATATAATAAGGTTCGTTTTGATTAAAATTTTGGGTCAGATGTCGAGAAACCAATCTCAAAAAGAAAAACAAATTTCTGTTAAATAAGATTTTTAAATCAATTTTAAAATAGATTTTACCGACAGCGAACAGTGCAAATGATAGAAAAAATAATATCTAATAGAATCAGAATGTTACCTAAATTTATGTACTTATTTTCATAATTTCTAAAGTATTTCTAAACAAAACGATTAGCAGAAATAAAAAATATTATCATTTTAGATACTAATATTAAAATGTTATCCACCTGTAGTCTATATAAAAAATTTCATAAAGCCTAGATGAAATACAGTGGAATCTTTAAATTAAAAACGTCTGGTTTATAATACAAATCTGTTTAGTGAATCGTGTAATTTTTTTAAAATTCCTATGCGATTTCGAATGCTATCTAACTGTTACTTGAACACAAATTTCTTTTTGAAATCTTTAATACCATTTCTAAATGGTAGTAAATTGATGGGAAGCTCGTGCATTACTTTTCCTTCCAAACCACTACAGTTTGGCTTACTATTTATTTGACTGCACCAATCCAAAACTTCTATCCCTTATACTAATATATACAGTTCTAAAAGGAAGTTGACTTCTCTATGTTCTAAGATCTACTTTAGAATACCTATTAATATTTTATCTCTTGTTATTCAATACCTTACATTTCTGTAAGATGCGATTGACTGTTTTTGATACATTACTGCAGAATCTGCAATTAAAGTACCCATTATACTTGTTATTTGCATTCAAGAAATGTCTTGGAGGTGCATAACCTGTCCGATATCCCCTTATTATTCTTGGTGCCTTTCCAACATTACCACTACCATATTCGTGTTTGGATCCTTATTATGCCTATTTGTTTCTGGATACTGCACTTATACACATCCAGAGCAGGGTGTGATTCACAGTAACTTCACTATATTGACATTTCCAGAGTAGCCTGGGTATCAGTGCGAATATCGATCTACTTATATGACAGCTGTTTCATTGTTTTCTCGGCCTGAAATACGCGTGCTTTGCCAGAGAAAATCTACGAGGTATTTTTGGACTTTACAATATGCGTTCACTGCGGTACCAGCTTCAATCTTAAACCCGTCTGTGTGTAAACTCTGTTCCCATTTATGGTGTTCTAAGAGTATTTAGACATTGTACAGTTTATTTTCGTATCAAGATATATATCTTTCATATAGCTACCAAATACTAGTATAATCTAATATAACTAGAAAGTTTCTCCGTGAATTTTCAGTTTATGAACGCATACCCTTGCCTCCGGTCAAAGCAAAATGAAAAAACGTGTAACAGAGCCTTCATTATCGTACTTTATTATCTTCCTAATTCACGACAAGAACGTCTTTGTATATTGCTTAATTTTGGCATCGCTCTAAGCTGAAGAACTACATACATATAGTTTTATTTTAATCTCTTTTGATGATTGTAAATGGTTGTTTAACATAATCAATTGTATAGACAAACCGAAAATGATATATGGGCATAATCATTTCCAACAGCGTTTAGTATATATTAACAATAACACACTAATTTAATTTAATTTAAATAATAACTTTTATTTTGAAATTTTAGGAAAAACTTTTATAACACATTTCTTTGAATATACTATATATGATAAGATTTTTAAATAAAGATCTCTGTTCATTTTAATATAATTTTACAAGAATATCTAACCAGTCTAAATACTTTTTCTAGGATACATTGAAAAAGAAAAATTAATATTATATTATGGCGATGTTTTCAAATAAAGCATTTGCAATTATTTCTTGTACAATTTATGGGCTGTATGGTCGGCTGTATGAAGAAGGCTATCACATAATTGGCTTGAGGTAGAAGTCCTCTAAACGAGTCATCTCTCCCTTTCTCTGTCTTTTGTTTTTCATAGTGTACAGATTTAATCCTAAAAATAGCTCTATCATAAAATCAACGCGAGGTAAGTCTTCTAAACGAATCTGTGCTCGGTCATCTTCTTTCAAATCTTTCCGTATGGTAGTTGTTAACCTTGCTTTTGTTTTGAGTTCGCTTTTCTATTTTGGCGCTATCTTCTAATACCTTTGAGTCAGTCGCCTTAGTTTCGATATGGTTGCGTTTGATTATTTATTGGTATTTATCTTGAAATCTTTTGTTCTCTTAGTGTAGTAATTTCTTTTTGTTCCGAACATAAATTGATTGTTTATGTACGCATTTGTGTGTTTGAGCACTAGGGTTACTGTGATGGGGTCGTTGCGTTATTTTCTTCTAGTTGGATTACTTTTCGAAATTCTTTCTTTTTCTTTTCTGTCATGCTCATCATGAGTCGAATATATGAAAATTTTGCTGTTACAGCATTGTCGTAACTCTCGACTTTTCTTTTTCATCTTCGGCCTTTTCTTTTCCGCTATTTATTTATTTAGTTTAATCTTTCCCTTCAGTTTCCCAATTATCCGCTTTTCTTAAGAAATCTCGCGAGATGTGAGAGGTGTGATCATCTTTGTGATATAGTTGACTCAAGTACACTATCGGTTAGTATCTACTACACATTAATAAAAAAATGGACGTTTCTTTTTACGTCTCGCCCTTTCCTTATTTCTCTAATAGTTTGAATATTTTAGTTGTTTATTATTTGAAATGATTTTTGTCAATCTTTTATTTTTGTTATTTCATTACTTTTCAGAAAAATGTTCTACGTACATTTTTGTTAGTAGTTCAGAAGGGAATTATTTCGTGTTATTGCAATTTCAATAGTTTACTTTACTTAGTTTCATTAAATTTGTACCTTTTCTTAGAAATAAAAATAGATCTTTGGAGCATTTTCTTTAATTTATAATTTCGTTTCTTCTTAAGCGAAGTCGCAGTTTTGGCGCCCAACGTAGAACTCAAATCTAAGTCCCTAAGATTAAGAGTCTCAGGACCGTAGGCTCGAACCCCACGCGCAACTCAATAAATTTATATATAATTTATTTTCTATACATAAATTTGTCATGTGCGATCCTGAAATTAAGAGTAGGAAACTTAATCTCAGGGCCGTATATAACAAATTTAAGCATAAAAAATATAGAAAAACCCAAATTTATCGCAGCAGTTGTTCTCAATAAATGAATTTTTTACTAAAGCGTATTATTACTGAAATTAGAAGAGAATTTTATTAATAAAATTATCATCTTAAGGTATTTTTTACCAACAATTTCAGCATGTTTTCCATTCATTTCACGAATAATATATTTTTAACTCAAATTTGCGAAGATGCACATTCGATTAAAATAAATCGATCGTAAGTCAATTACACAGTGTATTTAACAAGCTGCACATTTTAAGTTAATAAAATCGATATTTCATCTATTTCGACATGAATGTGTTTTTAATAACTGAACGTTAAGAATTCTATTTTGAGAGACGTGAAAATTAAACTAGACGAATGATTTCAATGTGAGTAACAGATCGGTCTGTGCCGCTCAACGCTGTTGACGTGGGATAATACAGAGTATATCTGAAGGTGTATATATATATATATCTCCGTTCCCTCATGCTGAGAACCTGATTTCATAATTTAGATTGACATAAACATCTTATTCACACCCTTTTGTTTACGTCGGCAGATTCTTATTATACTATGAACACATAAAATAGAATATACAACCTTGTGAGAATAAGTACGAAGACTAAATATAAAACGTAAAATTTATAATTATTTTTAATTTTTTTAAAGTTGTTACACAATAGAGGAGAATTATGAGCAATATAAATAATATATAAACAATTAAAAAGTACACATATCGGATGCTACACAAAGTATGTTCGCCATGTATTTGTTATAGACATAAAAACGTAAAAAAGGATGCATTACGATTATTTTTGTTATCTCAATCAAAAAATAATTTATAATTTTACTCTTTCTAAAACTATGTAAACCTTCTGCATTACAATCTATAGCACAATAGCCTATACTACTTTTTCTTGACTATAAGTTTCAACTAAAGTTAACACTGCGAGAGTTCGTGCTTCGAAGAAGTGCAAGAGATTTAACAGATAATAAATATAAATAAACAATACTTGCATAATTAAAATAATCTTTAGTACGTAATGAATCTGTAGACCTACTATCACCAAAAATTTGTTTTAATCTGGTAAAATCTGAATCTTTCGTTAACACTGTTATCGAATTCAGAATAGGTTTCAGAATGAGAAGAACTAACTTGTTATAACGCGTTTTGAGTATTGCATGCCGGTAGCATTCTTATTTATAGATTTCAAAGAATAAATCAATTGAACAGAGAAGGAAGCATTCTACCTTTTAGTAACCTACACTGGCGAAGTCAGAACAATATCAAAAAAAAAAGAATATTAAAAGAGATTATAATCTCTTTTAGTATTCTTTTTTTTTTGATATTGTTGCTTTATAAAGCAACTGTAAATAAAACAAGTCTCAGAGTCAACCAAAAGAAAAGTCAATTTAAGAAATCCAAAAATTAATAATGAAATGGAGATGAACATTCCAAGTAAAGCAGAGGAGGAGGAAGAGATTAATAGAAGGATTATGAAAGAAAACCAATGTACACGATATATGAATAATTTATTTAAGGAAAAAGATATCCCTCTAAATAAAAAACAAATTGTATATAAAACAATTTGAAGACTTACGGTCTCATACGGACTGAAAATTGGGGTTATCAAACAAGCATAATATAGAAACTATATAAGAAAAAAAATGATTCAACTAAGCTCCTAAACAGACATTTTTGTGTTACAAATATGTTATTAACAGCAACGACATTTGTTGATAACATAAATAGAATGATAATGGTGCTCTCTTCGTTTCCTTAAATGTATACTGATTCCTTTTTTTTTTATTGAATTTGATATAAAATTTACCGTCACTAGTGCGAAGCAGAAGAAATGAACAGGATACAATTGATATGCAAGGAATAGGGGAAGAATATAAAATAAAAACATATTTGAGAATATACAACGGAAAACTAAAACACCAAAACTAATGTAAAATGGTAGAATTAAACACGAAGGGCTAACATAGACGAAGTATTATTACATAAATTTAAATGTCAAAGGTCGAAGTTACTTTTTCTTTACGAAGTTCGTTCTGTTTTTATCCTTAAATCGACCAAAAACTCAAAAGCGAAAAATATTTGATCATTATTGCAATTCATTGGATTTAAATTTTATTGCAATTCATTCGATATAAAGTGTAATAACTTGGATATTTCAATTTATTACTAACGATTATAATATTTTAAAATTGTTGAAACAATCAGAAATTTAATCTACTTTAATTATGAAACATGAACACTTTACTGCGTTCTTGTAGTTACATTACAAAATAAAAACGTGACTAGAGCTTCTTTGTTACAACAAAAGTATTGGAACTTCGTGACAAATTTGGAAATATTTTAATCAATTATAATTCACTATTTCAAAATAATCTTGCTCCCTACCATATAATTAAACATAATGTTACAATTTTTTTTAATAATTCTTTTATTTAGTTGCCTGAGTGTTATTATTTTGCTTTCTTTTCTTTTTAAAATACTTTATCTTACTCTTTCTATTACAGAAATTAAAATTTGGTATCATTATTTATTATCAATTCGCAGGAAATATTCATATGTCCTTAAGGTGTAATGTTATTGAACATTCCAGTGCATCAAAATTGTTTTATACATATAAATAATTTCTTAATAAACCGCCGATTCAATTTATATAAAAGATTCGACTGTATAAATATACATATAAAGTATATATTAGAATCCGTTCTTCTGTATCTAGTCATATTTTAACTAGATAAGTGAGCAACGTATCATAAAAGGAAATATAAAACAATAAGAAACATGTATTTGATTTTTCACGGTCGACAGATTTTAAACTAAAATTGGATGGGATTCCTAATACTATATCAACGATAGTACCTTACGTTATTCATGCTGATACACAGTACCAATTTATTTTTTGCGTGATGGATACAGTTCCGATTGTCTTGAAAGAGAATGCACATAAAACTCTTATGACAAACATAAATCTTTCATAAAAGTATTCATTTCTCAAAATTTATGTGTGATATAAGCATTACTAATTGAAAGATTGATGTTGATAGCGACTAAAAATGAATTGTGAATCCTAAGAAAATTCTCATAAAAAAATACAAAATTAGTTTAAAATCATAAAGCATCGGCCTTTCTATAAGAAAATATAATACAGAATTGCTAAAAATAAGTCTTCTTATTTGACGATCCATATTGATGTTACTTTAAAAGAACCAATACAAGCAATATTTCTTAATAGTACTGAACGTGGAAAGAAATTTTCAGAAACTTAAAAATTTTAAAATTAATCAAAATATTATATTTCCTTGATGATATTATTACAAAATAAGTCTCACTTTATAGTTTTGAATGTTTGAAAATAAGAAGAAATATTTAAAAAATAATTTCATCCTAAATAAAGATTGGCTAATAAAGAATACTTTTTGGAAAAATAATGTCACTTGTGCAGTAAAAATTAATAAAACTGTTTTCATCAATTCTAATCTTTCAATGATAAATAATTTATAGAATATAATGACAAAAGAATTTCGACGAAATTTGATTAAATTGTAACAATCAATATCAAGTTCCTTGCACGTTGTACAAGTTTAATCTAATAGTTTCTACATTTATGTCATGCATGAAATATTTTTGACGTAAGACTTGGACTAGCATATTAATTCCCTCTTGCAATTCATATATGCAGAAAAAAATTACATTTATTTCCATATCGTTTAACTCGTTTTCGAGAAATCTTTCATCCTATCCATACAGGAAAGTAACATTTTGGTAATTTTTAAATGTAGTAATTAATGTAAAATGATTTTATCTCTACACATATGCTAATTTATAAAATATTAGAATGTACATATTTAAAAAACAAATAATTATTATATTGGCAATATTCTTCATTGCGTATAGGTTAGATTATTTTTAATATCCTATAAATCAAATAAGAATCATTATTCAAATGTTTTTAGTGATATTCTAACAAGAAAGAAATCATTAAGGAGTTTTAATACCTTTTATTACTAATCAACTTGATGTAAATAGAGTCTCAATTATTTTGAACAAAATGGTGCACATATCAGGTGAAAATTGAAAGTTACAGCAAATTTTGAAAAGTTATTTTTAAGTTTAAATCCAAAACACGTAATTCCTTAAAGATAATACAGTGTCTTCTTTCTTAATAATTTAATATATACTATCAATTTTAAGTATAAATTGCAATGGTACACTTGTAAATTGCAATCATAGGAAATATGAAAACGGTTAATAATAACAATGTATGTTATCCACGACGATATTTTATTATATTTACCTATAATATAATTGTTTGACTTCATTGGATGACATTTAAATATGCAAGTTATAACCTATAACATTAAGTTGAAGGATTTAAAAAATACTGCGTATTTCTTCTATGTTTCCATTAGCGACTTCCATGCTAAATTTATTTGAACGCTAGTTATATTTATATTTAATGAAGGGAAAGTCTAGTTAGAGTTATTCTTGAATTTTATCATACACGTGAGTCTTTTATAATCAATATGTCAATAATAACTAGACAAAAAATACATTCACTTTCTGACAAACTAATTTATTCATATAGGATATTTTACATAATATTCAAAGAATTTAAATCTAATTTATTCTTATGTAATACGTATACTGCAAAATTTAGACCGTTTTTTTTTTAAACGGGTAGGAGCCTAATAAAAATATCAGTAAATCTTTCCTAATTATATAAAATTTTTACCCAGTGTGCATTTATATCTATAAGTTTATCACTAAAAAATTAAAGATGTGTCATATTAAATAAACTTTTTACCGCAAAAACTACCCTTTCTCTTTCTAATATTTTCCTACCTTCATGTCCTGTATAATTTGTTGAAAAAGCCCACCTAAGGCTCCAGCTTCTCGTTCCATGGGCACTTCCATTATTACCAACACATACGTCTATCACACAAATTCAATTTAATATAATTTTATGTGTGTATTTACACCCTAAATACAAAACACCAAATACTTAATAATGCATAAACGTATAAAAGTGTATTGATATTCCACCATCCATTCTAGTAAACATTACCGAATTTATTAAGGGTTTCGCCTTGGAATTGACTTAAATATCAAATTTAACCGTGCCACAAACGCATAATTGCAATATAATGTTTAAAAAGCGCGATTAAAAAAGAAATCAAACGCGGAACTGCTTAAAGAATCGACACCACAAGACACCTAAACAAACTTCCACCATTACATTAAAGCACCGCTAGTCGCCCGTAATGTTTTCGTTTGCTTTGGCTGTTGCCGAACACAGCAATATCTCGTTCTTGAGTTCCCCACTAATTTTGATGTGTATAGTTTTCAATGCGCGTTCTCCTGCCATCTGTTATCAAGTAAATTATATTGTAGCTATCAACAAATCAATACGTTTCATAAAATATTTTTTTAGATATTTTTAACCTTCCATTCATTACATTATGCAACTACTAATTTCTGAAGCGTAAATGGTAGACTAAATGACTAGAAAATTTTCTAAAAAACATTTTGTTAGAATGTTAGGCTTTTTAATGTTATTATCTAAAGAAACGGGTAAAATACGTTTACAATATATTGTATATCTTGAAATAAAAAATCGTATTCTATTGTATTTTGTTCTACACGTACATACATGTACTATTAGTTGCTAATTAAAAGTAAGTGTAAAGGTATATAAAAAGTATCAGATCTGTATTATGGGTTGCTAAAGCCTGTATAAAGTTGAAGATTTGTAATTTTAAAAAATAATAAAAATGACAATAATGTTGGTGAAACAAAATATTTGGGAATAAACCAATACTTTGATCAATAAACTTTAAATGATATACAACGAAATTATTAAGCGTGCTAGTAATATTTGTTATAAATTTAAAATATTTACAAAATGGATTGTAGGTAAATGTTAATATAAGAAATTTAATTACTTTTCATTTTAAGAAACGAAAAAATAAAGTTACATATGAAAAAGTAGGACTGAAAATAAACATAGATTAACTACTAACAATTTTTTTTCTAAGACAAAAGAATATCGATTGAATATACGAGAAATTTTAAAAAATCTTAAATTATCAGCTCCGAAACTGACAGGTCAAATACCGAAAGAAGCGTCAAGTAAAAGGAATGTTTCTATAGAATTAGAGAACGCTCAGGAGTATCAAATAAAAGATATGTTTTATATGATATGATAAAAGTAAGTTTAACCTTTTCAGTTTAGATGGTAGGGTAAGGCTTTAGAAGAAACCCAACAAGTTGCTGAAATTAAGAAGTAAACAGCCTACTGTTAAACATAGAAGTAGTAGGTATGTCTAAGAAGTTTATGTTTCATCGAAGGTAATATAAACAATCTTAAGCAACATCCAAAGAAACTAGACATATTTAATAATTTTTACCATGTCAATGATCCAAGCATTCAGCATATGTTGTCGAGAAATAATTGATTAACTGATGCGGCATTTACTTGATGAAAATCCATGTTGAAATTAAGGATAATAATTCAGTTGTGTGATTTTCACAAAATATCTTTATTAAAAAATAAAAAATAGTAACAATTGTTTCGCCAGCACTGTGGCTTATTCAAACTAAGGAAGCGACGTTTCGTTAAGATTTCACTGGCCTCTTTTCAGAGCTAGATGGCGTTATGTAAGTCACGTATGACCAAAAGATTTATACAATTCGGATTCCAAATGATAATTGAAATGTTTAATAAGAACGAAGTAATTTTTGGCAAAATTTATTAGAGTTGGTGAAACCTAGCTTCACCACTATGCAAACGTCAATCTCAACAGTGGACAATTAATTATGGTTGCCATTCCTCACAATAAGCGAGATATTTACATCAGTGGATAATAGTTATGATTTTTTATGATTCGAAGAGGATAATAATAACTACCTTACACAAGGCCTTTAATAGATAATATTTTGCCACTTTACTAAACAAAATGAAGCACGATTTCTGAAAAACGGTTCGGAATAACACATAAATCTCTTTCATCATGACAGCCCACCTTTTCACACTACTCAAGTTTACCACGAAAAATTGGATCAACTGAGATTTGAAGTTGTGCCTCACCCACTCTATTCACCGGATCTAGTCTCAAGTGCCTTCCATCTATTCTCCAAACTCAAACTTTTCCTTTTCGGAAAGGAGGGTCAATAGTATGAAATACTTATTGTGACGAGGGGTAGTATTTTAAAGATCCAGAGAAAAATCATTAAAAAAACGTCATAATCACATCGTTGGAGTGGAGATACAAATATAAAAAAATTAATGCTTTAACTCGCTTGTTTCATTTCGAGTCCACTTTGAAGAATTAATTAGGCGGTACTTTGATTTATTTTATTTTTTTTTATCAAATCAAATTATACAAACAAATTTTAAAAAACTAGTGCTAAGTATTCCATTAATTTGTAATTAAAAATCTTATATGTAAGAAAATATTGTCCGAAATCCATTGTTCATATGCCGAAAATTATTTTCTGGCAGTATAACAATAATAATAGTAATTGTCTTTATTGTCAAACAGACAAATCCGTTAACAGGTAAAACAAATCAGAATAAATTTTCGTGTCACTTTTAGCTATGTGCACATGTCAAGCATATGGTTAAAAAACGTTTGGTCTGGCTGCGGTTTCGGCGAATATTTCATTGGATCTTGTTCCATATTTTAGAACCTTCATATCGACTGCAGATAGTAAATTTGGAGCGTCGATGCCATTGTTAACCAGCTTAAACATAAAATTTGCACTTGCAATCTCTTCTGCGACCAGAAATTGAGATGAAGTTATGTTTTTGTAGCAATTCTGGACCTCAATCAGTAAATTCTTGTAGAAATAATGTGGGTACCAAATAATTGACACATATTCCAGTCTTGAACGTACCAGAGTAAAGTAAAATGTCTTCAGGGAATATGGATTTACAAAGTTTCAGCAAAATCGAATAATGAAACTAAGAGTGCATGAAGCGGAGTTACAAATGCATAGAATGTAATCAGTAAACTGCGGACGCTGATTGAATAGCGCACCCAGATGTAATATGTGTTCGTGTAGTTCCGAGTCTCTTCTGTGTTATTCTTACTGCAGTAAGACGAAGAGCATTCGACTACAACTTTCTTATTCCTTAGTGAAAATCACAAAGTAACGACGTCAACAATCAACTATTTGAAATCAGCCCCCCAGACCAAACTTTTCTACCACTACTCCTTTCTTATTCCTTAGTATAATAGAATTTTACATTACACTTGATTTGTGATTATCTTAGAATATTAAAGAGATCGAATGAATAAGAATATACCAATGGACTCGCCTTTGTTTTGTACGAGATAACTGCACATTTGTTGTTATGCTGATTTTTATTTTGTTATTACACTATTAGTCAGCATAAGCAACAGTCAAGCAACGACAGAAGATCGTTGATGTAAATATTAAACAGTAGCCGACCAAGATTCGACCCATGAGAAATGCCCAAGGAGGCGGTGAAAGTGGAGAAATAAAAGTAATTATAATTGACGTATATACCGTGAATATAATTTATAATGCAACATGCACATACATACACTAGTTGCTAGAGTAACGTAATAATGAAATGACAGCAATGTATTTTAGCGTGTATTTTATTTTGCAACATAGGATGTCAAAATAAGTTACTCTATTTTTGAGGTATATATAGTGTAGAAGAAAAACTGTTATTAGTGAACTGGTATAACTCGAATATGAGTTTGAGGAGAGTAGCAGATTTGTTTCAAATTACATATCCTGACCGTCCAGGACCGAGTCCAACTACAATAAGTAGGTTAGTACAGAAGTATAAAAATAATGGATGCATCGTTCCTAATCATAAAAAAAAAGAATAGGCCAAGATATGTTATTACTACGCCAAAAGAGATGAAATTCTACAAACAATCGAAAATAATAATATGCTCTCCACAAGAGCTTTAGCACAAACTACAAATGTAAGCAAATCTTCCGTGCATAAACTACTAAAACAAGAACATTTTAAGTCGTATCATTTTCAAAACCATCAGGAACTAATTGCGAATGATGCAGAAAGAAGAAGTAACTTTTGTGAAATCATGTTGGATAAGCTTCATAATGATGATACTTTACTACGCAGAATTTGCTTTACAGATGAAGCAACATTTATGTAAATGGTGAAGTAAATTCACAGAACTGCCGCTACTGGAGTAGACAAAATTTGCATAGATATCATATCACAAGGACTCAGCGGCCACAGAAAGTCAATGTTTGGACTGGGTTGATTGGACACCATATTGTAGGACCGTTTTTTATTGAGGGTACTCTTACAGGAGAAAAATATTTAGAATTGCTTGAGTACAGAGTTATGCCAGCCTTCTACGCTTTAAATATTGATGGTGAGATTTGGTACCAACATGATGGCGCGCCGGCACATAATTCTCATGTGGTTAGAACACTTTTCAACCAAAGATTTCCAAACCGTTGGATAGGCCGTGGAGGAGAAGTAGAATGGTCCGCAAGGTCACCAGACCTGTCTTCAAACGATTTCTTTCTTTGGTCATGTATCAGAAATAAAGTTTTTCATGGAGAACCTCTAAACAATATTGACCAATTAAAAAATAGATTACGAGTTGCTGCAAGAGAAATAACTCCAGAGCAGATATAAAATACAATAAATGAATTCTACAATCGCTTAGAATACTATCTGGCCGTCAATGATGACATTTTTGAAAATTTGTTAAATTAGTTTTTAAATTTTGTTCAACTACTGTATTTCACATCCTATGTTGCAAAATAAAATACACGCTAAAATACATTGCTGTCATTTCATTATTACGTTATGTATGTATGTGCATGTTGCATTATAAAATATATTCACGGTATAAATTTTGTATACAGTTTAATATAGCTTTAATTGCTGCTTATATGATCAATAAGGTTGATATATAACCCCTTTCCACAATTAACTATTTGTAAATTCTGTATACGCATTTCGACAACCAAGTTGTCATCATCAGCAGATAATTTCAAAGTGTCGCACCTGGTAAAACACGGCGAAAAAATTGTACGAAAAATAAACTCCGTACGCGATCCGTGCACATCTTGGTTTTCAACGGTGCGGATCGCGTACGGAGTTTATTTTTCGTACAATTTTTTCGCCGTGTTTTACCAGGTGCGACACTTTGAAATTATCTGCTGATGATGACAACTTGGTTGTCGAAATGCGTATACAGAATTTACAAATAGTTAATTGTGGAAAGGGGTTATATATCAACCTTATTGATCAAGTCAATCAACCACAGGCTCCATCAAATTCAACTGCTGCTTATATGTCCCTCCCCTGTTCGATATCTAAATTGCAGTATAAATTAAATATTATAATCATACAATTCTATTAAAGAATCATCTTATTCAACATTCTAGTGACACAAAAATTTTAACTAAAAAAATAAATAATAAATCGAAACTGCAAGTATTAAGTAAAAGTCTGATTTTGTAATTGTTTAATTTCTAGTTTCTATTTTTAATCTTTATGTTTATATGTACGTATTTCTCTGTATATTTTAAATGTATGATTAGTTAATGCATATTTACTGAAATACATATGTATTTTAGAGATTTTAATTTAAATTTACATGTACGTGTGTGTTTCATGTATTGGTTATGTACATGGAAATAAGAAAAAACTAGTAAATCTAAAAAATCATTTATTGATATATCTTATAAATGCCAATAATAATATAAAAAGACTGTATTATAACAAATATTACAATAAATAAAGTGTTAAATATAAATTTTAATCAACTTCTTCTATTGTTGGGCCATTCTGTTTATTATTATTATGGAATGCACTAGGTTGATGATTATAATTTCCAGACATACGTTCCCTTTGCTGCGTTCCCGCGCTATACAATTTAGACATTATTGGACTGCAAAGCGATGTTAATTGTTTCTGTTTATCTTCATATTCTTCTTTTTCTGCCAAAGTATTACTTTCTAACCATCGCAAACATTCAGAACATTCTCTCTGTACTGTATTCTTATCGCTTTCTGACAATTTAGATCCCGCCTCTTCAACTGTTTGTTTTACATTAAAGACGTAACTTTCTAATTGATTTCTTGCAGATATTCTCTCGCGCTGTTTATCATCTTCTTCTTGATATTTTTCTGCTTCTTCTACCATTCTATCTATATCTTTCTGAGAAAGTCTGCCCTTGTCATTCTTAATTATTATATTTTTTTCTTTGCCTGAACCTGTATCTTTGGCAGAAACGTTCAATATTCCATTAGCGTCGATGTTGAATGTTACTTCTATCTTTGGAACGCCCCTAGGTGCTAGGGGAATTCCTGTAAGATCGAACGTTCCCAATCGATTATTATCCTTAGTCATAGCTCTTTCTCCTTCGAAGACTTGAACACTAACCGCAGGTTGATGGTCTGCATATGTAGTAAAAGTTTGAGTTTGTTTGCAAGGAATTCTGCTGTTGCGTTCTACAATTTTCGTCATAACACCACCTGCGGTTTCGATACCCAAAGATAGAGGTGCCACATCCACCAATAGTACATCTCGGATTTTACTATCAGATTCGCCACTGAGAATGGCTGCCTGTACGGCGGCACCATAAGCAACGGCTTCATCCGGATTGATTGATAGATTTAAAGTTTTACCGCAAAAATAATTTTGCAACAAAGATTGTACTTTTGGAATTCTAGTCGAGCCACCTACTAAAACCAAATCGTGAATTGAGCTTTTATCCATTTTTGCATCGGCCAAAGCCTTCTCAACTGGTTGTAAAGTGCCTCTAAATAAATCCGAACACAATTCTTCGAATCTAGCCCTAGACACTTTTGTGTAAAAGTCTATTCCTTCAAAAAGAGCGTCGATTTCAATAGAAGCCTCTGTACTGGAGGAAAGGGTGCGTTTTGCTCTTTCTGCAGCAGTTCTCAATCGACGTAAAGATCTTGGATTATTTTTTAAATCTTTTTTGTATTTTCTCTTAAATTCATCAGTCAAGTGGTTCACTAATCTGTTATCGAAATCTTCCCCACCCAGATGAGTATCGCCCGCTGTAGCTCTAACTTCAAACAAAGATCCCTCGTCTATTGTTAAAATTGACACATCAAAAGTTCCTCCGCCCAAATCAAATATTAGTATGTTTCTTTCACCTTTAAAATTCTTGTCTAGTCCATAAGCTAATGCAGCCGCTGTTGGTTCGTTAATAATACGCAATACATTTAATCCCGCGATTACGCCTGCATCCTTCGTGGCTTGACGTTGCGAATCGTTAAAATAAGCCGGTACTGTGATAACTGCGTTACGAACAGAACAACCCAAAAATGCTTCGGCAGTCTCCTTCATTTTTGTTAACACCATAGAACTTATTTCTTCGGGAGCAAAAATCTTTTGTTCACCTTTGAATTCTACTTGGATTTTAGGTTTTTCATAATCGTTTACTACCTTGAACGGCCAGTGTTTCAGATCTTCTTGTATTTTAGGATCATCATAGCGGCGTCCAATTAACCGCTTAGCGTCGAAAATCGTATTCTGTGGATTCATAGCAACTTGGTTTTTAGCGGCGTCTCCAATTAATCGTTCCGTGTCAGTAAAGGCAACGTAACTCGGCGTAGTTCTATTTCCTTGATCATTTGCGATGATTTCCACTTTTCCCTGTTGCCAGACACCAACACAAGAATAAGTTGTGCCCAAATCGATACCAATTGCTGGTGATTTAACCATTTTATTTCTTTCAAAGAAGTTGTCAATAACTTTAAAAATTACCCTATTAATATTTATTAAACAGTATATATGTATATATGAAATACTGTATCGTTCTGTCTATGAAGTTCTCACTTCAATATTTTAAAATAAACTGAATACGCGCCAGCAGGAACCTTCTTTTATATCAGCAACCGATTGCCTCCCGAGAATTATCGAATAGCCACGTATATTCTGGAACTCTCTGGTGAAAAGAAAACAGCGTAATAGAAGCACATAGAAATACAAATTAGTCATATTTACGCTAGTGGCGTAGTGATATTATGTTAATTTAATAGGTTAGGTCATTTTACGTAGCATAAATAAGCAACAAGCATAAAAAACAATTTTGTATTTATTTTAGGCACGTTATTTAAAAAACTACATTTGTTGAGTTATTTGAAATTATTCGGAAATGTATATATCAAAATATTTATTATTTATTTTAGGCGCGTTATTTACTAATACATTTGTTGATGAAATTAATCTGGAATACACATGAAGAATTGAATACTATTTAGAAAATATTCTAAGTAAGATTCGAGGTAAATTACAAAAATATTTATTATAATTTATTAATTATTACTTTATATTTTATTATACATATACTTGCAGAGATTATTTTATCAAATTATTATTAACTGTTCATATAATTTCTTCTTGAAGTTAATATGTTACAAAGTTAGAAAATACAAACACAATTTGTCTATCCTTTATATGTTATAAGTTTCTTCCTAATCCCATGAAAAATTCCAAAAAAATGTAAAGGTATTTCATTTTTTATATAAATGTATATTTACAGATTCGTTAAAAAAATTCTATAAACGGAACATGCTTATGTGTGGAATCTGCTAAACAAGATTGGAAAAGTTTATGATGGCATTCTTTAAAACATAGTTTTTTAACAAATTTTATATTGAGTAAAAAAGGCCTAAATATTCTTAGAATACAATTTGGTTGTGATATACTTTCTTATACTAATTTTTGTATTGATATATACATTTTTTTAACATTTTTAGAAAATACAGAACTTGAGCCATTTAAACAATATTAAATTTATAACATATTTACTTTTACAAATTGACAATGTTCATTCTTGTTATTTCTTTGAAGCAATAGATTTTTATTTACTTACAGTGAAGAATTAATATTGAAGTAATATGGAAGGTAAAGAAGAATCAGAAAAATCTATTGACTGTGTAACAGATCAAGAAAGAGAATATGCACAAAATGCTTTAAATGAATTTAATGAGTAAGAAACAATCATACATAACCTCAATATTTTTTATGTTTTTCTTTCATATTTTGTAGAGCCTCTTACACAAACTGTTTACAAAACATTAATAAACTAGAAAATAGAACATATGATTTTAAAGTGGCACATAACAAAGCTGTTATAGAATATTATAAAACTGATTTGAAAAAAACTGATCATTTTCAAAAATCATTAAATAATATTTTCAATCAAGTATGTAATTATTTGTTCATAGAATATGTTTCTCGTTTAATTAAAATTTTTTTTTGGATAGTTTCATATAAAGTTGGAGAAACTAGATGATGTTGATCATTGTGTATGTCATTTTAATCAAGCAGTTTTATTGTATCATCAGAGGCAATACACATATGCTTTAAGAATTATGGACAGAGTATATAAATTTATTGAACCCATGGGTACTTTATAAATTTCTTAATATTATAATGTATTTATAATATTTTGTTTTAGATGACACATTAAGTAAACAGGTTGGATTGTTAATGATAGAATTGCAATTATGTATAAGACAACCTGAAAAGGCACTAGGATTAATTACATATTTACAGAACCAATGTCTTAATGGCAGTAATAATATTAAAATTAATTTAAAACATTCCAAAATAAATGAAAAAGAACAAAGAGATAAATTTAGCAAAGTAATGTAGATATGTGTGTGTAAAAGTCTATTTATATTTCAACAATATTTTAGGTTTCACCACAATTGAATCCAGCTATAGAAATATTCTTGAAAAAACTAGCAAAATATAGAGTAAAATGTTATATGATGAATCACTCGATTAATTTAGTAAAAAAAGAATTGCAAGAACTTGAGAATCTAGATAAAACCGTAAGTATTCTCATATATATTTATAGGACATTTAAAAGAAATCGTCAATTATAAAACAATTTTTATGCTTTCCAAATTGATAATAGAGTTCGGGTTGCAGAATAGTAAAAATGAAAGTTAAATTAATGGTTTTGATGTAATTTAAATTATTACATTTTTTGGAGGTTTGTTAAACAATAGTAACTTATTGTTTAACTTCATTGCCATTTAGAAAACAATCAAATATTAGTATATTGGGAACATAGCATATATTAATGTTAAAAAAACAAAACTATTTTGTTCAGATTCTAAACACAATAAATTTACTACATAAGATTTTCCATTTCATATAACAAGAATATTTTTTATTATTTTTAAGAAGCAGTGTGCATAATATTCATTCTAGTTTGTACTATGTAACAGAAAAATAACTAGATGATACATTAGTTGTTGCTTTTAGTGTGCTGAAGATGTAAAATTTAGTATCATGTATAGACAGGCACATGAAGTTGCGGCCACGTTTTGCGGGCGATAATAAGTTAACCGGTGTACCGGCCTGATCTCAATTCGGGCATGTGCGCGACTTTATGTTTTAACAAATACTAGGACATATTTAAGATAGTTGTAGTAATAGAGTTTAAGTTAGAGTGTTAGTAGTAATCAATTAGGATTTATTTACAATTGAAAGCAAACAGTAAAAAAGATTACACAACAAAAGGGAAAAAAGGTAAAAAGAAAAAAAAAGAACTGCTATGATAGCAAGATGACAAGGACAAAGAGAAAAATAAATAGAGAGCAGTGGAGAGGAAAACGGAAAGAAAAGAAGAACACGCGAAACTGAAGGAATATTCGGAAAAAGTGAAATGATCAAAAGGTCACTAGCGAAGAAATATGAAATTCAGACTGAGAAAGGAAAGTAAGAATTCATGATAGAAATGATGAGACAGTTAATAGCGGGAAACGAGGAAATGTATAATGAATAAAAGATATGTGTAAGGAACAAGGAGAGCATATAAAATAAATTAAAGAAATAAAACATGAAAAAGAAGAATTGGAAAAATAACTAAAGGATACGAGCAGAAGAATGGAACAAATGGAAAGACAAAATAAAAAAATATATAGTAGTCAAGCTTTACCTATAGAACAATATAACGATAGCATACTGAAGAAACAATTAGATATATTCATAAACGGAACTCTAGGCCTTCAAGTAAAGATAACTGCAGCAAGGAAAGTGGGTCCAAGAATGTGTGTGATAATAATGGAAAGTATGTCAGATAAATTGAATATAACGAAGAATAAGATTAAATTGAGAGAATACAGAGTTTATATGGACTCTGACATAACGAAAAAGAAAAGGGATATACAAAAGATAATCAGAATAATATCTAAAGAAGAGAAGAGTAAGGGAAATACCAGGATATATGAAACTATTATTAAAATGAATAAGAGTAGAATAAAAATTTCAAAAAAAGACAAGTAAATTGGAAAAAGGTAGGAAGGCTGGAACAGGACAGGGATAAGTGGAAGTATGTATAGAGAAGCAAATTAACAGAAGTTCAACTTAACTATTGGAGATCTGATGGCGCAAGGTCCGGTGAGTGTAGTGGGTGTAGCAGCACATTTTATACTAGATCCAATACGTTTTGACGAGCAATTAAATTTGCGTGTGATCTTGAGTTGTGATGAAATACCATTACTCTAAAATTGATGAACTCCAAATGGTTCTGTATGATATATTCGTTTAAACAGTCCCATTGTTGACACTACTCGTTTGAATTAATTGTGTTATTCCTTTGTAGTAGCTTGAACAAAATAATACTGTTTTCAAATCCCACCGTACTGAGACCATAACTTTCCAGTGTTAAATGTCTACTTTCGATGATGTTCGAGATGGATCTTCAGGACAGGATCAAGACACATTATTGTAAACAATCCACTTTTTATCACCAATTATTAGTCGCTTTAAAAAGGATTGTTTTCCTCATGTTTAAGAAGTATATCGCAAATGTTTTTACGCGTGACGTCGTTAAATATCGAACTTGATGGATGTTTAATGTTCCTGCAATCTCTCATGTTCTGCATTAGGTTTTCTTCGATTACCAGCTTTATTTTGTTGGTAGGAACCTCAGTGGACCTCTCTGACTGAGCAATGTCATTAAGATTAAAATCACCAGCACGAAATTTCATTAATCATCGTTGGCATTGACGTTCCTTGAAAAGCATTCTCGCTGTAATCTTTACGCAACTTTTCACAAGTTCGACTTACGTTCTTCTCTTTACGAAAGTAAGAGTATAAAATGTGACAAAAAAAGGAGACTTTGGTGTTTCATTTCCAACATTTTATAAAATGTCAAATACTCAACCAAATTGCTCATTTTTTTCAAAATGGAGTTAAAACTGTCACCTTGCTATATGCTAGAATATAAAGGTATACGTAAAAGGAACTAGTATCATCTGCTACAAGAATGCATCATAAGTTTTCCAACAATTCAGTATATTAAAAATTTCTTTAATTTATTGAGAGTAAGTGCGTAATATAGTGTGTATTGTGTTTACATTATTGAAGTTACAGGGCTCGTAAAAAGAATAAACAATAATGGACAGCTTCCTAAGAGAAAAATAAAACTCAATTTTATATGTATTTATTGTTCTCTTTATTGTTGTTATTGTTACGTTTCTTGTTAAAATGGGAATAAACACCTTGTTGAAATTAAAATTACCCCTTAATTTAATGTACGGTTGCGGAATCATAAAGTGGGACAGTAAACTTTTGTTAGTTGAAATGGTGTTTTTAAATTGTATTGTAGTAACTATAATAAGATGATATTAATAATCTTTTAAATTTTATTTTAGCAAAAAAACAATTATTATATACAACAAAAAACAATTTTAACCATAATAAACATTAAATTGAAAGTAACTTTAAATCCATCAGTATTTTAACATTCTATCGTTTGTTGAAATAACTACTTGTAAGCGTTTAAGCTATAGATAGAATAAAATTTTGTATATAATCTTCATCAATACTGTTCCATGTTTCGTCAGGTGTATTTATTAAATCTTCTTTATCTTGGTCGAAAGTACATTTTTTGAACAAGAAAGCCCACATATTCTCCATTGAATTTAAAACCAGACTTTTCAACGGCCATGATAATTTATCGACATTATTTATGAACTAGTCTTGTACAATGCAGATGGTAACATTACATTTTCCAAAATGCTGATATATACTAATTTAGCCACTTATCTATTGGGTTGGCAACTAAGTACTTTCGGTTTTTACTGATAGAGAGCGTTGCTTTATTTTCTGTATAACGTATGTTGTGCTGTGCTTTACCGTTTGTCGCGTGATACTAGTCACATTAACATAACTTTAGAAGCAAGTAGTGCGTGATTTTTATTAAAGCTATTAGTTGTGGGTTAATTTTAAATGGAGTGTAGAAACGAACATTTTCGACATATTTTACTATTTTATTTCCGTAAACGAAAGAAAGCTGCTGCGGCTCACAAAAAGATATGTGAAGTTTATGGTGCTAATTGCTTAACAGAGCGCAATTGTTTTTTGTTGTATAAAAAATTCCGTTCTGGAGATTTTTCCCTCAAAGATGAGCAACGTTATGGTCGGCCTACTGAAGTTGATGATGACCAAATCAAAGTCATAATTCAAGAGGATCATCATATAACTGTTCGAGAGGTTGCGAAGAGGCTACATGTATCGCACACAACAATTGAAAAACATTTAAAATGTCTTGGGCTAGTTAAGAAGCTTGATATTTGGGTATCTCACGAATTGAAAGAAATGCATGTAACACAAAGAATCAACTTTTGCGATATGCACCTTAGACGAAATGAAACCGACCCTTTCTTAAAAAGAATCATCACTAGTGATCAAAAATGGGTCCTGTACAGTAACATAGTTCGAAAACGATCATGGAGCAAACACGATAAACCAGCTCAAACCACATCGAAAGCTGAATTGCATCCAAAAAAGATCATGCTGTCAGTTTGGTGGGATTACAAAGGTGTTGTGTTTTTTTGAGCTGCTTCCAAGGAACCAAACGATCAATTCTGATGTTTACTGTCAACAATTAATAAAACTGGATGAAGCAATCAAAGAAAAACGGCCAGAATTGTCAAATCGGAAAGGTGTAATTTTCCACCAAGATAATGCAAGGCCTCACACATCTTTGGCAACTCGTGGGAAACTATTGGAGCTTGGCTGGGAAGTGATGCCACATCCCCCATACAGCCCTGATCTAGCACCATCTGATTACCATTTATTTCGAAGTTTGCAGAATTCTTTGAATGGTAAAACTTTCACAAATGACGATGACCTTCACTCGCACCTGGTTCAGTTTTTTGCTGATAAGGACCAGAAATTTTATGAGCGGAATCATGCAGCTGAAAGAAAGATGGCAAAGATCATTGAGCAAAATGGAAAATATATAATTCATTAAAAACTATTCTTTGTTTAAAAAAAGTGTTTTATTTTATACTACAAAACCGAAAGTACTTAGTTGACAACCCAATATATGCCATAATACTCGCGCACATTTATAACTAGAGCACGGAATTATATGCATTTGCATTTTCTATAGTATCGATATGCCAAGAAATTTTTCTCGTGTCTACACGAATTAAACAAAAACAAATGTAAAAAACCGATTTTCATTTTGCATATTTTCAGAAATTGATTCATAAATCAGAATAAAATGCATATACGTGCATATTTGTATAATTTAAATTAAATAAAGCAAATATTGCCCACACTGCATTTTGAGAACTAGGGTTCTCCTACATTTTACAAACCGCCCGGTATCGTATCGGCAAAACTGGGATCCCCTATTTTCTCTACTCTTCACTACGAGTCCCACTGCCATCGGTTGTCTTTTAGTTTCATGGATTTGTCAGGGGTCAGTCGTTTTTTTTTAAAACAAAGTAATAATGCCACCATCACAGTCTTTGATAGCTACATGGATAAAGGATTATCCAGAACTTTATTTAAATTTAAACAAGGTGTTTTGTCGATGTTGCAGCAAAACAGTAAGTTTACATTATATTATTTTTTATTTGTATTTAGTACCAAAACAGTTTTCGAATTAATAGATTCCATGTGACAAAAAATTTCAAATTATACAACATATTGCTACAGCATCGCATACAAAATATAAGAAGAAAATGAAAAATACAAAACAATTAATGCTTAATGCAACAATTTCTTCGGCATCAGTCTGTGAAAATAGAGAAGAAATCAATTTTGATTTATGTGAAGCCTTTGTTAGTGCCAATATTCCGCTTATGAAATTACAAAATCCAACTGTTAAAGCGTTTTTAGAGAAGTGTTGTGGTAGACCACCGGATGAAAGCACCTTTAGAAAAAATATATAAACAATGTTTTCGAAAAAAACATAAGTGAAATGAGGGAGTTAATTGGAAACAATTATATTTATTTTATAGTCGAAACAATTGACACTTGTGGCTGATTTATCGCCAATTTATTAATAGGTGTACTGGTGAAAACATTGCTGGTCAAGCGTATTTAATGGGTTTGAAGCAATTAGAGAAACTCGATAATGTAACTATTTCACAGTTTATAAACGAAGTATTAACAAGTTTCTATTTACCCAATGCTGTCCCTACATTGACATTGACATTGTCAGACGCTGCTACATACATGACCAATTCTGCACAAACTCTAAAAGTATTTTATTCAAAAATGATACATGTCACGTGCTTAGCTCATGGCGTAAATAGAATAGCGGAAGAAATTCGTAACCAATATCCAGATGTAAATTGTTTAATCAATACGGTCAAGAAAATATTTGAAAAAGCACCCCTCCGAATACAAATGTACAAAGACAGTTTAGCTAATACTCCTTTGCCACCTCAGCCAATAATTACGAGGTGGGGTACGTGGCTAGAGGCCGCATTTTTTATGCAAATTATTTGAATGATATTGCAGTGTGTGACAAAATTTTCTGATGATTCCGCAGCTATTAAAGAGTGTAAAAATATTTTAAATATTCCTACATTAAATCAACAACTGGCATTTGTCAAAGCGAATCTTAGCTTTATTACGGAAACGTTAAATACATTAGAGAGGCAGGGCGTGGAACTTACAGATTCTGTGAAATTAATTAGAGATTTCCAAAATAAGGTCAACCAAGTTAAAGGTAAAATTGGCGATTCTATACAAATGAAGATGCAAGACGTATTAACAAAAAATACAGGGTTTGATGAACTTACTAAAATTTCAAATATTTTAAATGGAAATTATGAGCCTTCTGTAACAATGGATGCCACCACTATATGCAAATTTAAGTTTTCACCAATCACTTCTGTTGATGTAGAAAGAAGTTTTTCTATATATAAAAATTTGTTATCTGATCGAAGAGAATCGTTTCTTGTGGAAAACTTAGAGAAATATATGATTGTCAATATTTACAATATTATAAAAAATAAAATGTAATATTTTATAGTTTGTAGGTTTGTACTTTACATTAATTTATCAATTTATCTTGTGTAATACAAACAACTTGTTTAAATAAATTTTGTAATTCTATTGTGTTTTTGTACGTTAATTTTTTTTAAATACAATCAGTGCATATTTAATTAAATTGTTGCATAATTTTTAAAAAGCTGTTGCATAATTTAACAAAATATTGTGCATATATATGCGCATATTTTCAGGGTTTTTAATGCATATAATTTCGTTAATCATAATACAGTGCATGTCATTAACAAAACTTTCAGAATGACAAACACTACTTTCTTAATATATCTAACCACTAGTATTTTTACTGACGTTAAAATATTAACGGAAACTGATTAAATGAATTAATTAAACCCTTTACCATATCAATGTTCGTATTTTGTATATAATTTCCACAACTAAGTTGACATCAGCAAATGGATGCGCGAGGAAATCTCGTACAGAATAACGCCGCGCACTATTTTGCCCTAAATACCAAACACACAGTATGTGCTTGATATGGTGTAAATGAACTCTACAGGTTTTAGCAAACAATACAGTCGTTTAGAAAAAATAAAGGGATGACACTCATTGTTAATGTAATGTTAATTTCAGAAATATGCACATGTAATATATGTTTTTAACGTTTTCATTCAATATATGATACTTTGTGATTTAATCTGCTACATTTATAGTGTAAGCTATTGGAAACGTAAAACTTCACATTTCTAAATATGAAGGTATTTTTAACACTTAATACTTTGGCTGATTTACGTACATAAAGGCTTGTGAAACCAAAGTGAAAACATTTTTAGTTTCAATATTTTTACATTTCATTTGCTTGAGAAATATACTAATACTATAGGAAAACATAGATTGTAATATATTTTTTGTTATTTCAGAATGTCGAGTACCTTTTTTTACTGGCCAATCAAGAATACTTTCTAGGCAACTTTCAAGAATCTGTAAAAATTCTTACATCTATACCAATTGACAGTCTAAAATATAGGTATTGTAAAAACTCTGAATGTTTATAATAAATTTAGTAGTATTTGCAAACACATACACTATTTAATAATAACCCGCAGTCAGGTTTTCAGTAGAAAATACTAACTTCCCATTGTAAAAAGCTTAATTATATATTTATATGTAATTTGTAACATCAAAACAACCTGACTGTATGTTATAAATATTTGATCTGTTTCCATAATGTGATTTATGGCGTATTAAAAAACTCGAAACTGTACTGCCTGGTGGCCTAATTAATAAGGCTGCTGTCTAGCAAACGGCAGACACAGGTTCCAGTCCTTTTCCAGCTCAGAATTTTAATTCATTTCTGTGATTTGAATCAATGATGGCGTACAAATACTAATTTTCATTGAATAAAAATTGTTATATAATCAAAACATTGCTTTTTGTCGACGTTGGTACGTTGACAAAAAGAAACACTGTGTGCTAGTGCATAGTTTAGTTGTCAATTGAATATGGTTATTCAATTGACAACTAAACTATGCACTAGCACACAGTGTTTCTTTCAGCTTTATTTCATTTATTTTATTTAATTTTTTTGATTTAGTTTAGACATTATTGTCCACATATTTTGAAAAATTATCACATTTATGTATTATGTAAGATTTTAATTATTTGCAGTGAAAGTGGAGAATCTTCCACTGTCATGTTTTACAATAATATGGGTGTGTTACATCATGCAATGGGTAAACCGAATTTGGCTTGTCACTACTATCAGAAAGCTCTTCAGGAGGACACAGCCCTAACGCCAAAGAAAGATGGTAAAATAGCAGAGTTTGTGATAGATCATTTCTACTTTACTCAGAACAGAAGCGTATTAATTTGTGTTCCCATATGTATCGAGAATTTTCCAAATGTTAATTTTAAAATAAAACAAGAACTTGTACTAATATCAAATATTCTTTTCTAATTGATTGTCGGAAAGCTCGTGACGTTTTTCTGTTTTTCATTGGCCATTTATGTATGAACATAAAAAAAGGAATCAGTCAATCATATATTACCCATTTTCTTTGATAACCTTTTGTTATTTTTTTGGTGAACTTCAAAATTCCTCGCTCATAGAAGGATTTATTTTTCTCAGAGAATACAAAGTGCCGATTGAAAGATTCATCTGAGTCGGATGTTAAACCACGTAAAGAATTTTGAAGAGAACGAACCACATAGAAATAACGAGCTCTGGATGTTTCTGTGTGATGGATTCTTTCAAACTGTCCTATTGCTGACGTATATACTTGAAATTAATTGTTCAGTTCCTCGGCACGAGCTCGAAAAATATGACACTTTTAAAATCCCACCACACTCAGAGCATAATCTTTTTCTGATGAGTGTCTGCTTTCGATGACGTGTGAGAGATTTCTTCAGGTTGAGGCCAAGACCGTTTTGGCATCACATTATCGTATAGAATACACTTCTCATGACCAATCATCAGCTAGTCGCTTCAAAAAAAAAAGAATCGTATTTCTCACGTTTAAGAAGCATATCGCAGATGTTTATTGTGTACTCAAGTGAACTTTTTCATGAATTCATAAAAAGCGTAAATATTAACATCGCCGTAACCCAACTTTTTCATGCAGTCGTGGACATTTAAAGTTTCTGCAATTTTTGTGTCGCGTGCCGTGGTTTTGAGTCGATCATTTTTTTTATTTTGTCGTCCTCAATCACAGTGAGTTTCGCTGACCAAGAAGTGTCGTTGTCGTGACTCATTCTTGTTTTTGCCGAAAAAAAGAGGGTAAATTGTTTTCCATTTGCAACTTTTTATGTAATCTTAAATACAATCAAATCGCTTATTTTTTTAAAAATAAGGTTAGAACTGTCCGCTGTCATGCTGCATAAGATATTTACGAATGACTGTAATCTAAGCACCGTATAAAGAAAGTAATCATATGCAGTTTGGATGATCAACATAGCATTTTAAATAACTTCACGAATGCCTCGGCTACATGAAAATAAACCTTCAAAGTAAATTGCAGTTGACATAGGATGGCATCTATTGGCGTTTTATAATAATATTTTTTAGTGCTCTACTATAAAATAATAAATAACAAACCAAAATTACACTTTTTGCAAGACAATTTTGTTTTGAAAAAAAACTCGTTTACTAATAAATAGTACGTAAAGCAAGCAATAAGGCGATAAAACTTAAACTACTCAGAAAATACACTGTCAAATAGGTAAATTTTAATGAAGAAACACAAAGGCAAAGCACATTCTAGGCTTACACCGTCGAAAGCCAAACACTGTGTAGATTGGTTTCACATAATTTAAATTGTGTTCTAGTCTTAAACTGAACACTTATTCTAAGGTACCTGGTTGCATGTACGAAACCTTTTTGTCTGTCGTATATTACTTTTATATGAGGTGAAACAAACATGAGTTATTGATAAGACCCCGTCGGCGTTCAATATATGGCTTCTGTTTTTTGAAATATATATGCTTTCATAGATACCTAATTCACGGTAATTATATACGAGGGTGGTCTGAAAAGTTTCCGACCTAATAAAGATACAAGACATTTTTTCTTAAAATTTATATTTATTTTTCTACATAGTCTCCTTATAACTCTACACACTTCACCCAGTGATGCTCCCATCTCTTTAACCCGTCCAAATAGTACTCGACGTTTTTCTCTGCAAAATAATTGTTCACGAAGGTGATTGCCTCCTCATTTAACGAAAATCTCTGTTCTCCGAGCGCAATTTTTAGATGACGATGGTCGCTTGGGGCTAGATCTGGTGAGTAAGGTGGATGGTCAAGCAGTTCAAACCGTAATTCGTCGATTTTCGCTATGGCAACCGCTGAGGTGTGAGGCGGCGCGAAATAACAGTCGCCATCACTTTCCTAGCCAAAAAAATAGTTTTTGCTTTTTTTTGGAGCCGGTTGCCCCTTTGCAATCCACTGTTTTGACTGTACTTTTATTTCGGGCGTATAATGGTGTATCCAAGTTTCATCTACAGTCATTAATCGGCGCCAAAACTCGGATTTATTGCGCCTAAACTGCGCAACTGAACTGTTGGAAATGTTCATTCGAACACGTTTTTCGTCTAACGTTGCAAACGCGGCACCCAACGCGTGGACAGCTTTCTCATGCCTAAATCTTGATTTAACATGTGACAAACACGTTCTTTGGACATATTCATTGCTTTTGCTATCTCTCTCACTTTAATTCGACGGTCGTTTAGCATCAATTGGTGAATTTTAGCGATGTTATCGTCAGTAGTTGCAGTACAGACGTCCCGAACGTTCGACGTCTCCCAAGCTCTTACGGCCACGTTTAAATTCAGCTGCCCAAATTTCACTATAGTAAATGATGGTGCAGAGTCCCCGTACACAGAGTCCAACTCATCTTTGATTTGCGTAGGCGTATTACCTTTCAAAAACAAATATTTAATTACAGCTCGATACTCGATATTCACATCGACTCACTCAAACGACCGTCAAATAACAACTGCGCGTCCAAAATGGCTGAAACTTTGGTTACCTAACAATAGACACAACTACATTCTCTAACTTTTATTGATGAGTGCTGCTATCTTCACGTTGAGTTCGGAAACTTTTCAGACCTCCCTAGTACATTCTTGTACCAAATGTAAACAATCCGCCGTTACGTAATGATTATTCTTTAATACATGCTTTGCTAAACTATATTTCTTGTCTATTAAATTTGATGTGTGCCCTATGTTCTTTATACCGGGTTTCTATCGATTGTTTTGTCTGGGCAATGTATTGTTTATTACAATCTAGACATTTAATTTAGTAAATCACAGATTTCTTATTGGCCTCAACTTTGTTTTCGCATTTGCTAAGAGGGATTTAATAGAGTTAGTGGACCGAAATGTAACTTAAAAACCGCGCTCTTTAAAAACACTATTTAAATTTTTCTTCAACGGCTGAAATGGTAAACATATATGTAAATTGCTGAACTCGATTGCTTTGAAGTGACAGTATCCCGGCTTGCTTTTTTAATGTTAGCTTTCCTAATTAATCCATTGATTATTTCCGCATCAAAAGTATTGTATCTCGCAATGTTCTTAATAAAATTCAACTCTTTTTTAGTATTTCACTTTTGTTAGTGGGAAACTAAGCAAACGATTGATAAGAAAACTGGAAAAAGCCATCTTTTGTTACATGCTATGACTTGAACCCGCCGTGATAAATCTATTGAAATTAGTTTCTTTCCAGAAAACATCTATTTTTTGATTATTTCTAATTATTAGGGTGTCTAAGAAAGTAATTTGAATATTATTGCTTGACGAAATCGTCTAATTATGTGTGTTAAAAATCGCAAAAATGTCATCTACATATGAATTTAACAGAATTACAACACAAACATATGTAAGTCGGTTAATCATGAAAAAAATGCGAGCTGCTTTAAATCTTATTCTTTCAAGGTGGTTATTTAGGTCATAGTTGCTAGATATTTGTGTTATTTGGTCGACGTTAAATCGGTCACGTTTTTAGTTCAGCAAATTTTAAAAATTTACAGATAGCTTTCGAACCATTGATACTTTCCGCCGATTTTAAATTTTCTCACACACAAATTAACATCGAACTTATCGCGCGAATTTATCAGAAATGAACCGAAATCCTCATTGCGATACGTGGGAATGGAATTAAATATTTCAAAAAATTTAATTCATCGCATTTTGACACAGCATTTAGGACTGAGAAAGATTTGTGCAAGGTTTGTACCATACAAGCTAACTGAATTCAACATTTTATGATTCGAAAGGCATAGTGCATAAAGGGTTTGTACCAACTAGTCAAATAGTCAATGCTGTATATTATCTTGGTGTTATGAAGCGTCTTTTTGTGCTTTTGCGTCGTGCGCGCTCTCAATATTGTTAAAATGGTAGCTGGCGTTTATTACACAATAATGCACCATCTCATCGCTTGACGCTTATCACTGATTTTCCAACTACAAATGGCATTTTAACCATCAACCATTCACCGTATTCACCGGAGTTAGCCCCCTGTGATTTCTATCTATTCTTCAAACTCGAAGCCATTAAAAAGGCGTCGGCAGCGGTTTTGAAAGACATCTCTAAAGATTGACTTAAAAATTGATTCGACATATTAATTGACTGTGCAAAACGTTGTATTGAAGCCGAACGAACTACTTTGAATAAAATAAAGGAATTTTATCAAAATAGTAAGCTTTTGTTTTTATTTTAAAAAATTTCAGTTTTCTCTGCGACAGACTGTGTATATACATAGATACATGTATACTATAAACCTTGATCACGCAAATATCATGATTGCAATTTAAATACATAAATTATATATCTATTTTTCAAGTTTTCAATTTAGCATTGTATTAATACTGAGCAACAAACAATTGAGTTTATTTTTAGTGATAAACATTTTCAAATCATTGACGAAGATGCATTTATTACTACTAATCTGTTCATTAAGGTCATCAACAGATAAAAGTAACATTTGCGAATATTGATTTCAATCCTTGAGATGATACTCTTGAGGTAACTTGATACAAGGATAATTTAAATTTATTGTTACAAACGTTGCATTTTGTTTGTTTATTATATATTATTATGTTTACGGTACATATCTACTATCAATATTGTCATGTTAAATCGTCCCACAAAAATCTGACACAATTGGAATTCACTTGTAGTAATATATACCTAGTCCTGCCATAAATACTGATATAAAGGTTTTTAAGTACAAAAAGAAAACTGCAAGTTGGATTTAAATTATTTTTTGATGGTTTATTTTGGCAATAGTAAGCTACAAAATATAATGCAAATTACTCGAAATGGCCGCCATTTGCCTTAATACAACGCCGAAGTCTGCAGGGTCACTCATCAATCGCTGTACGAACGATATCCATGGGCAAATTGTCGACTGCTTCTGTTAACGCTTGCTTCAATGATTCCAGGTTGCGATGGGGTCTTCTACAGACCATGCCCTCTAATATTGACCACACTTTGTAGTCGAGCGGATTTAGGTCTGGGCTTGCTGACGGCCAATAGTCAGTACTAATAAACTCAGGTACATGATTTTCAAGCCATTGCTGAGTTGTTTTGGCCTTGTGAGCGGGCGCAGAGTCTTGTTGGAATATCCATGGTTGGTTTTGGACCATGGTGTAGTTCAGGGGCTCCACTACATTGCTTAAAATGTCTCGTTGATAGTTTTTGACCACTGTTGTAACACCTTTTTCACAAAAATGCAAGGAAGCGACACCGTCATAGGATACTCCCCACCAAACCATCACTGAAGCAGGAAAATGACCTCGCTGAATCCTTGGCACCACTTCACTGGCTTCCTTGGAGGACCGTGCATACACCCTATCATTCTGCCTGTTAAAAGTCTTGTTTAATGATACGGCTCATGGTTCTCGGAGCAATACCAATTTCACGAGCCATGATTTTCTGTTTGCGGACAGGATGTCGATTGATGCGGGACCTCACAGCATTGATGGCCTATGGTGTACGAACTATGCGAGGCCTGCCAGATCTTTTACGGTCGATTACATTTCCAGTATTAGTGAATAACTTAACAGTACGATACACAAACACACGCGTAATATTTAACGATTTCAATAAATCAAAAATACGGGCTCTTTCTATTCCACACTTATGAAGTGCAATAACCGCAATACGGCTCTCTTTATCCGACCATTCCATAATGACGACTCACGCTATAGTGAAATTGTTCGGCACTTTTGTAAAGCATATATCAAATGTCTGAACTGCCAACATAAAATTTTTGTGCTGTCAAGTTATCATCTGCAAAAAGGTGCGTTTACACTTGTATCAATACTTATGGCAGGACTGGGTAGATGCTGTTTAATTTTGGAACACAAAATATTTTCTATTCTACATTAGTACAATGTTTAAAATTGTCAAAAAAATGTTAATGAAAATCGTTTTTTTTTCTTATACTTAATTATTTAGCTTTTTCAAAGTTGGTTCCTTCTTTCTAAAATTACCTCATTTCAGCCGAGAATCCCTTATGGATTATAGGAGGTTCTCGTTATCACGAAATAATGTACAATTTGGGAATATCTCTCTTATACGCGGGGAAACCCCAACAAGCCTTCGAATGTTTGATAGTAGCCGTCAGAAGATACCACAGGAATTCTAGGCTCTGGCTCAGACTGGCGGAATGTTGTATTGTTTCACATAGAGATAGCAATGAAGTGGATTTCGATATAAAGCAAAAGAAAAAGGAATTCGTAGTTGAGTGTATTGGCAGTAACGAAAATCAGAAAATTATATTAACTACTAATTTATCGAAAGATAAGAAATACAGGTACTTTATTTTTATTTTGTCCTTTTCAATGTTTTATTTTCATAAAGGAATACGTGACATATAAGTACACATTGTTTTAACCTGTCTTTCCGTTTGGTACGTAGACTTCCGCGGTCGTGGTCCATGCTATCTGCTTCTGGGTTTCCGAGCTGCAACCGCGTCACTTGTATATCTGCCGACGTTTCGTACCCATTTGTATGGGCCATTTTAAGGGCTGAACTACTGCACTGAAGCTGTTCAGTTTTAATGCAGTAGTTCAACCCAGAAGCAGATGTCTTTCCGTTATTTGTTACGAATATACATTTTACTTTTGCTGTACATTTAGTTTTTTCTAGGCATTTTACATCAAATTGATGAACATTCAGTTTCACTATCTAAAGAAATGCTCCAAAAGACTCCTAAAGTACAGCCCTGATTATTTCCTTAAATAGTAATAATAATGGGCTTTATTGCCAAATAAAAGAACGGATATTCTACATAAATTATATGAAAAGTAGTGCCAGTAAATATAATACCTGCAAATGATTCAATTCTACAAACTAGTTTCAACAATTTTAAATAACAAAATTTAATTGAAAAGTGGAAGAACACAATAAAAAGTTGCTTAAGTGTTTGGAGAGAGCCAAGGCATCATGTTTACACTTCCAAATCGTTTTTTGGAAATTGGAAGAGATCGATGGAGGGAAGAACAGGGTCGGTCAACATCAACAATGCCAAGAGATGTGTTTGTGCACGTAAACATCGCGTTTTTAATGCCACCCAGATTTGAAATGAGTTTGCTGCTGTTACTGGAAGACTATTATACATGGAAACATTAAGAAATCTTTTAGGGAGGGGAGTTATGATACAGTAACAAATTCAGATTTAGTTGATAGGAGTCGGTTTAAAGAAAATGGCCGGTCGCTAATCAATTCCTTAAAGATAGTCCAATAAAATTGAGATGTTTCGGGAAGACGTGTTAACTGCATGCTGCCGGTTCTCCAAAATGTTCCACTTCTAGATTATTAACCTCACAAATATATTGAAACCAAAAAGATGTTCAATCAACTTTTTTTAAAATTTATTATCATTTTTATTAAACATCCGTTCTTTTGAGCAGATCGATTAAATCTATACAAAAGAAATTAGAGCAGCAGGCATACTTAGGTTTCATTTAAAACCTATAATCTATAAACCCTTATAAAAAAAGAAGAAATAAAGACACATTAACATCATTTAATGTGGTCAAGTATATCATTAACGAACAGAGTAAAGAGAAGAGGCCTTAAGTTTGATTCTTATGGCACGCCAGATGTTGCCATGTAAAATTTTGACAGGAACCTATTACAATAAATGTACTAGTTTCTGTTTAATAGGTAAGATATGAAATTATGAAATTATAATAGAACGACGAGCAAGATTTAAAATATAATTTTATTTCGTCAACTATAACTTCATTTATATAAGCGTATTGCATCATCTTTTGGACGTTTCGAATACGATATATATATATATATATATATATATATATATATATATATATATATATATATAAAACAGTGATATACATTCTACGGACAATACTAATAATAAATTGGTGGTTGGAAATCAGATAATTATGTAAGTGTCAGGATATTTTAATGAATGAATGAAACGCGAAATATAAATATGTCACAATCTAATATAACGTACTATTCCGCGTTGAAAATTATTAATATTGTGTCGGAATTTTACTTGCTTTGATTATCCATTGTAAAGAAAATAATATTACATGCATTGTACTTTTAATTTTTGCCGATGTCTATACACTACTAAAATCTTGATTGAAAGTAGGCAAAAGTATATTCCGAGCTGTAATGACCCAAAGATTAAATACAAGGTGTTTCAAAAAGAATATACATATTTCGAATGCATATATTTATTAAATTTTAAGACATACAAACTTTACACAAATATTTACGAACCTCTCAAGTTCAGATTACAGATGTTCAATATGTCCTCCATCAGTGCCACGAACAATATCATATCGATAATTAAATTCCTCCCGTACTCGGGCAAGCACGTCCTTCGTCACTGATGTTATGGCAGTACGTGTGGGAGTGGTGGTACATAAACGTTGTCTTTAACGAAACCCCACAGGTAGAAGTCACAGGATGTCAAATCCGGTGACAGTGGAGCCCAGCTGAGACATGCTAAGCCGCCAGATCATTGACGACCAGTCCAACGGTTCGGTAGAGTTTCATTCAGATATTCACGCACTTGGCGACTCCAGTGAGGGGTGCCCCGTCTTGTTGAAAAATGAAGTTGTCCTCGTGCAGGCTCGGAAACAACCAGTTTTGTAGCATAGCGAGATACTGCTAACCGTTAACCGTGTTTCCATCAAAGAAGAATGGGCCGTAAACAGTGGTCGGGATATCGCACAAAACACGTTGATTTTAGGCGAATCTCGTACATGTTCAATGGCTGCATGTGGGTTCTATAGACCCCAAATTCGAACAACTACTGACATGGAAAGTCGCTTCATCACTGAACACGATGCGTTGTGCGAAAGTGTTATTATTATCAATAGCACCATGAATCTTGTTACAAAATACCACACGTTTCCGTTTGTCATCAGGACGCAGAGCTTGTAACAACTGTAACTTGTACGGTTTCATAACCAACCGACGTCTCAAAACATGCCAAATTGTTGTTATAGGCAGTTTGAATTCGTGCAACATTTTCTTCGGAAATACGAGGGCGGCCAGGACTCTTTCCTTAACATACACATCCTGTATCTACAAACTGTCGACACCATCTGCGAATGTTCCACCCATTCGGAGGATCAATTTGGTAGGTCAACCTGAAACGTCTCTGCACTGTAATCACGGAATTGCACTTCGCAAACTCGAGAACACAAAATGATTTCTGCTGCGGAGTAGCCATTTTAAACATATGACGGTTACCAAGAAAAACAGAAGACAACTGACATCTAGCGGCTATCAAATAAACTAGATTATGTATTCGTTTCTCCAATAGCCGAGCCGAGGCGCAGCGACCGATAGTTTGGACAAAACAATACTTTGTAATACGTATATTCTTTTTGGAACACGCTGTATAATAATAACAATAATTACCTTTATTGTCCAACAGATTACATCCACTGACAGAACAACGTATATATATATATATATATATATATATATATATATATATATATATGTATGTATGTATGTATGTATAAGATACGTGCAGTAAAAAAAGTGAATTAATAAATAAATAAAAAATAATTCTAAATGTGAAACAAATCAAAGCAATAACAAAAAAGAAATAACGACTTCTGTACTTAATATTATAACTACTAAATGTTCATTAAAACTCCTGACCACATGGTAATCTGACTGTCCAGCATAATATTGGTTCTTGCTCTCGGATCACGAATTACACCCCCCGACCGGGTTCCGCAGAAGGGCACAATAAAATAAATATAAGATAGTAATGACGGAGAATCAATAATAATATTAATTAAATTAAGAGTAAATCTGACACTCAAAATATCACGTCGCAAAGACACTGCTTGAAAATCACATCTCTCAAGCAAAGTACTGTCTGTGCCGCGAACTGAATACTCTCCGTCTCGTGTCATGAAAAATTAGTTTAGCGCATAAAGAGAATCGTCACATGTAATTCATTGTCTGGTATTGGAAAACTACTATAAATGCAAACAATAAGAATTTTTTTGCGATAGCTAGAAAAAAAACACGAACGTTATATACTCTGAGTATACCGGCGCATATATCAAAGGAGTAAGTGAGAGCACCGTCGACGTAAGAATTTCAAGCAATAAATTAGTACACTAAGCCATGGAAGTTACTAATGAACATTAATACATTAATATTTCGTAAATAATTAATCAAATTAATTTAATTAACTACAAGAGAAACAGTTTAAAACTATAATATAAAAATTATCCACATGTCTCAACGAAATCGAATGTCCAACAATACCAGACAACTGATAATAATTGAATCCGAAAGTCTATAGCGCGTGTGAATTTGACTGACGGTCGGTCTAGGTATAGGTGAAACTAATGGCTGCATATATTCACGATAGATGATATACGATGTTAATAAGTGGCCTGAATTCTTATCTCTTATAATCACTTGTAGTAGATTCGTTCTATTATGTCAGTCGCGTGTAAGCTATGAATGTAATAAACTTAAATTAATTACTATTTAGTCATTCATAATGTATTTTATAATTGCATTAAGCACAAGCCATAATTTTAGTTATTATTCATATTGGAAAAAATAACATTTTGTATAGCATTAATTTCATACTTTTTATGATTTTAGTTTCAATAGGAGACGAACCATGGTGTTTACGTCTTATTTCTTTTTTCAAAATCTATAAGGAAAATTAATCCTCACCTATATCTTCATTATTTTTATTTTAGTACAGAAAGTCAATCGTACGCAGTTCCAGTTCCTACACTAGAATTTGCTACATTGTGTTTAAGAAACGCTCAGTTGCTTTTACCTTCTAACGCAGTTTCATCTCCAGTACCCCTCTTAGTAAAACCGGGCATAACACCGCCAGCGCCACCTCCCAGTCCAGGTCCTGCACCTTCTAACTCAATTAACACTGAAGACATAATAAATTTAAGGAATTCAATCCTCATAGCAAACGCATACGTTTCTCTATGTTTGGGCGAATATATACTAACATTGGAATATGCAGAGAGCCTGCTTAACCAACCAAGAAAATCGGGAATTCATATGTAAGAACTTCTTAACGGGGAAAGTATCACAAATTAATATCTTCCTTTTGAATTGTTTAGCCTTTTAGCACATTTGTACGCAGCAGAGGCACTGGTTTTGTTAGATAAGATCCAGGAAGCATTACAGCATCTTCATCCTGACCACGTAAAAGATATTTCACACGAATTACCGACAGAGGGAAGCAATGGCACGGATGATGCGATTCTTAAAACTAATCCACCCTTCAGTAAGTAATAATTTATAAATGGTTATTTTTTCAATAGAAAAAATTACCAATATCAACTTGTACATATATTATAAGCCTGTCATTAAATTAAAAATGGGATATAATTCTAAGACTTACCATTTTAAAACTTCCATACTACCATATAAACTCTTATGTATACAAGCTGTTTGATAAAAAATCTCAACCCATAATTCCGTTATTTATTATCAAATTTTAAAGAATTAAAAAAAAAGAAAGAAATGGTTTTCCAAACACTGTAAAATGATGCTAATCTTGATTTTTCAGCCCCATCTTTAATACGTTACTTTTATTTAACGAACGCCTTTAGTTTTTTCCTTTACTCTGGAAGATAATTTTTTCTGCAAGTAATGATGTTCATTTAATTATCATTTGGTGTATAATTAATTTAAAAAAATTGCACCGTACTGGTTTCATATAAAATATTTATGTATGCTGTGAAAAACAATAATAACACAAAGAGTGGTAAATGTCATCGAAACGTCAGCTTAGATATCTGTATTTCTTATTTTAAACTTTTTTTATTTGTTTCATAACACCGCCAGACAGTTATATTCGAATGTAATAAAAATCTAAATCATGACTCAAAAACAAGTGTCAGTCAGTGAGACTTAATGGCAACAATAAAATTAAATGAACAATAGTAATCAAAATAAAAACAAATCAGAAATAAGTAACAGAAAACAAATCTACCATTGAACAAAATTGTTATAAGGATTTAGATTTATTTACAAGTACTCTTCACATCCAACTGACATCTAATCTCTTCAATGGCCACATTCCAGGTACCATTTCTCGATAAATGTTGGCGATTCTTTGCCTTAAGATTAATTAACTTTCGGGACTTGTTAAGATGATCTTGAAGATAGTCCCAAAGCCAGAAATGAAGTAGTGTAAGATTTGAGGAGCACGCAGGCCATTGAATTGGTTCAATCCGTCCCTAATTATCTTACATCAAATAACTTAATTAAAAAGAGGTAAATAAAACCTATTTCTACATTTATGTTCATATTCTGTATACGTTTTTCGACAACTAAGTTGTCATCATGAGCAGATAATTAATCACAGTGTCGCACCTGTTTCCGCCGTAACTCGCATCGAATCATACCATACAAAACCCAAATACACACTGTGTATTTGGTTTCTGTGTGGAAATGTAGAGGGATTTTATTTACCTTTTTTTGATTAATTCAATCAACCACAGGCTCCATTAAATTTATAATCAAGCAACGATCCTCGTGGCGTTATGTGGAGCAATTCTATTTTTTTGAAAAGAAATATTTAATATTTTTTTGATTAAGACTCGCATTTATTAAAAAATTACCAATTAACTGACCATCTAAAATACCGTCCACTTATTGATACATCTTTAGAAATTTTATTCAACGATAATTCAATGATTTTTATGGTTCCAATACCGATTCTATTAAAAACGTTATTATTCGTAAGGGTGCATTTATCGGTCCAAATAAGTTTTCTATAAATACTTCGATCGTATTGTAACATGTATAATTAAAAATTACAAAAACCTTCCCTCCGACCTCTTCCTCATTTTCCTTCACTACATCTGCTTTTTGAAGAATGTATGACGTAAATGTGTGCTTTTCAACATTGCGTATACAATTTGACTTGATATGCCAATATTATTGGCAATTTCTCGAGTTGGAATATCCGCACTTTCTTACATACCGAAAAGACAGCCAGTATCGTGATATATATGAAAATTCGTTTATATAATATTACAAGACAGAAAATTATATGGGTTATCGATATTAAAAATGTGTAGTACATAATCTCAACTAAGATACGAGGGTAGTTTGACAAGTAGTGAGAATGGAAAAGAAAAACGAATTTTTTAAATACAAAATAATTTTTATTTTTCAATATATTCTCCTAAAAGAGCAATACATTTATTGCAACGGTGCTCCAATGCCCTTATGCCATCTCTAAAATACTCATTTACGAAGATGATAAGCTCGTCGTTAGACGAAAATTTCTTTCCACCTAGTGCCGTTTTCAATTTTGGAAAAAGATGGAAGGGGCTAGATCCGGCGAATAAGGCGTATACGATACTAATTGGAAATGCAATTCGTTGATTTTGGACATCGCAACTGTGCTGGTATGCGAGGGAGGGTTGTCTTGGTGAAACAGAACCTTTTTCTTTGGCATTCCTGGCCGTTTAGCACGAATCTCAACATTTAATTTTTGTAGAAGTTCTGCATAATATTGTCCGTTTATTCTGGCACCTTTCTGAAGGTAATCAATGAGCAAATTGCCCTTTGAATCCCAAAAAATTGATGCCATCACCTTGTTTGCCGATAAAGTCGTTTTCGCTTTCTTTGGAGGTGCAGAACCACCTTCTAACCATTGTTTCGACTGTTGTTAAGTTTCGGGTGTACTGTAGTGTATCCAAGTTTCATCGCAAGTAACAAATCGCCTACAAAAATCAACCGGATTCCGCTTATAAAGGTCCAAACACTCATTGGATATGCGCAAAAGAGTGAACTTCTGATCAGTCCTAAGCAATCGCAGCACCCATCTTGCCGAAAGCTTGGAAAGGCCCAATTCTTTCGTTAAAATGTGGTGTATGCGTTCTGTTGAAATGTTTACCATGTCTGCTATGTCTCTCACTTTGAGTCGTCGATCTTGCGTAATAATATTATGGATTTTTATAATCATTTCCTTAGAAGTAACGATTTTAAGTGCTCCGGAGCGCGCTTCATCAACACAGCTTGTTCTACCACGTTTAAATTCATTTACCCATCTACTTATTGTGGCGGATGATGGAGCAGGTTCACCTAATGTTTCCCGTAACTCATCTTTTATTTCGGTAGCTTTCATACCCTTAATTACGAAGCATTTAATCACCGCACGATACTCTGCTTTTTCCATTTTAACAAAACGACGTGTTCCTTTTTCAATCAGCTGTCAAAAAGAAACTAATCAACCGATTTATCTAAATATCGGAATGTAAACATATAAATAGGCAACCTAAATTACAGTCCATTTGTTCTACCAATTAAAGCGCCACCTATGTGTCATTCTCACTACTTGTCAAACTATCCTCGTAGATAAGTAATTATTGAATAGAAAAAAAATAATAACACATGACCATATGATTCCCCAAATATACGTATACTAGTTCACACTGGCTGTATGTGATATCTATACAATTTCAAATGTTATATTGTTTATTATTGTTTCATTAACAACTCAAAAAAAAAATTAAAATAAAAGAAAAGTTATATAATTTTATTGATCTCAAACAAAGGTCAGATCGCTTAATTTCTTTTTATGATTTAGTCACTTAGTTCGAGTTCACTGTCATAATCTGATGCTGAATATGGTCCTGTACTTTTAAATTTCTAGTCAAATAATACGGTAATGAGAAATTTGCCAAATGAATTCAGAAATTATTATATAAAATTACCTTCAGTTAAATAATATGCTGATAAGAAAATTCACAGCTTAATTTCATGAACCAATGAACATTTCTTAATTATATTATTGCCTCTGAAGGGTAGCATATCCTGCCTTTACATAAAACATAAGATTGTTACCTTGCACATGCCCCGATTTACATGAAATAGTGTCACACCGTTAGAGTGACTTCCCACCTACCCGATACGATTTTTTTTCGATCACCGAGAATGCTGATATCCTCCTCAGCAAATAACTTCATGATAGCATTCTAGAACATAAGTTGTTTCCTCAAAAAAAAATTCACGCCGCATACAGGAACCCTCAATAAGATAGCGGGTTACTTAATCCATGAAGTGGACGTCCTTATTCACGCTAGTACAAATTTATCGTCTAAAACATATCCCATAACTTCTATATCGATAAATCATCGACGGACTTGTCGTAGTCCCATAGAAAACTATTTAAAGACACCGCTCAATCCACGACCATTTCTTTTTTTTTCAGAATATCCACAAACTGAATGTAGATTCACAAAAAATAGCGAATCCATGTGCTTCAGCTAATTATAAATGGCTAACCCCTACGACACGAGCAAAAAACGATATGAATAGGACATTTCAAATGAATATATATGAGAATTGAATATGTATAATGCAGATGGCGCACCATGTCCTTTTCCGAGATTAAATATTAATAGTGACAGAATACGTATTAATGCAAATATATACAAATAACGACCCATAGTCGATAAAAAAATAATTTTAATGATATGTGCATCCATGGATCGTGCAAAATAGCGAAAATGGGTAAATATTAGAAATTATTAACTAGAATATACACGCTACATTTTGCGTAACAATATACATGGCCAATAAAATATGAACGAAATGTAAAATAAATCCGTATCAAAATATTACTTTAAAATCGCAAGCCACGGCACACTTGAAAATTTTATAGTCAATAGATAATGGAAATCGATTTTTTTAAATTAATTATCTACCAAAAGATAACTAAATGAATATCATTAGATCCAGAAAAAATCTTTACCCTATTAAAGAAAAAAACTACAGTGGAAAGAATTCGACAGTGTTTGCCATCAACATACTCTTTTCACAGTTGTTTTTTCTTTGAAGCTTGCGTTAGTAAATGTTTAGTATATCTCTTGTAAAACACTTGATTTTAGATATTTTATAATGTAGGACGTGAAATTCCATGATATGTTAATTCCCACAACACAATCTTTTGTTTCCGGTTAGTATGCGTTTTTACATTTTCCTTCTTACTCTAGTCTATGGTTAAATTGTTGTAGCTCTATAAATCACTATGCATATTAACAGCACAAAGCCTAAATGATGTTAGTACAGCGCATTTCGTTTCAAAAAACTATTGGCGCGTTCATAATTAGAACGGTCACATTTTTCTGCGCTCCAGGTTCGTTATAAGTACATACCAAATATTTACAGTGATTCATCCAAGGCCGATCGTTCTGGTCAGTTATGTTTGTTGGTTGTACACGTACTTAAGCATTGGATCTTATCCGCGCCGATAAAAATTGACCGCTCTATTCATAATTGTAAGAGTATTTGAATATTAGATATTTCCGCGGTGTTACTAATTGAAAAAAAAATAGGCACTTTGGAAATAATATAAAACTAGAAAATCTCTCATATAAGTAAGTTTGAACAACCTTAAAAAAATTAAATCTTATGCAACTTAAAGAAGTTTATAACTAAAATAAAATGGAAATCAGAAGAAGAAAGAGCAATGACTAAATGAAAACATCATAGTCATGTTCCAGAAACTTAAGTGAAGAGTCAGTCATTGATGTGATGTAAAATTATGGATTCACGATTATCTAATTCCAGTCACTTTTTTTTCAAGGAGTTTTCCAAATCTAGCAATTGGATGCAACACAATAACAATTAAATTTATTGTCACTCTATTGCCTCTAATTGCTAATTATAGATATAATAAACAACAAATATACAAAGTACATTACTTTCTTTATGATTTTTTAAAATTGTTTGTTGGGCTTCACATTTCCCTTTTTTTAAAAATGGCACATTTTCGTTACACTTTGACAGAAAATTTATGTGCGAATAAAAAAACTCAGTTCAGTCAATTCATGTAGTACACATATTGATAGATAGGATTTTTTTAAAGTTTAGTTTATACTCAAAAGTAATCTCTCTATTTAAACTTCTTATAAGATAATTATGATAAATTTTATGTTTCAGAGTGGTTTCCATCAACAAGAACCAGTATCGCGGCCACTTTTCAGTATAACTTAGCTGTTGTGATGGCAATACGTGGTCAATTAGACCAGGCGGCAACCCTTGCCAGACAGATATGGCAATCCAGTCAGACCACTCAGGTTCCAGCCCATATCTTGATGCTAGTGTTATATATTGAACTGAAATTAGGTAATTTTATGAATTTATTTTTCAACATATTTCTTACTTATTTTTTTCAGGACATATTGATATGGCAAGATCATTAATTAAACAATACTCGCTACAATACAGGTTTCTTGGATAAGAAAGTTGTTTTAAAAACTTCCCTAAATATGTATTATAAAATTCTGTGTATTAAAAGAACTGACTATATGCAAATTGTTGCTTTTTATTGCAAATATTCGTTTTAATTAAACTCAATAATAAATATTTTGAACATCTTATGCTTTAAGTATAATAACTATAATATTACAAGACAGTTTTGCGATTTGTATATCAGTTTCTCCAGAATTTATTTTTTACTTATGAATATAAAACTATATTTTGGTTTAGTTATAAAATGTGTGTCCCATATTAGTAAAGATATCCACCTAGTATTTATATATGATATACAGAAAGTAAACTTTCCAAATTTTAAAAACCTTTGTCCTAAAGGCTACGGATAGCAGCCCTGAGGTCTATTGCAAGAGTGGACAAAACGGCGACGATTCAAATACCAGATACATACAAAATTCTAACCCGAATACCGAAAAGAAATTATGGACAATGACTGCAGAAGTTCACAAGTCAAACCATTATACGAGTATCGCGGCCATTTAAAAGTTACAAATATTAACATATAAAAATATTTGCCCAATAATAAGTAACTTATGAAAATAGAATTTTTAAATTAAATACTTTGTTGGATAAGAATGATCTATTACATAGAAAGGTCCCGGATTCGAATCTTTGTTTATATTATTTTTTATTCTTTTTAATTTTGAGTATTACTTGAAATGTAATATTATAGAATAATTAGTTAAAAATGTTTACTTGTAGTATATTTTTTCTATTGAATTGCTAGCATTTGACACAATTATTTATGTGCAATTAATACTCTGTTACATATACCCAATTTGTAAAGCACGTCATTGGTATATAGAATTTTAGTTGGTGTAAATATCACACTGCGAAAAAAAAATTTTTGTAATCATGAATTTTTCACTTGATAACAAAAAACAAAATATATATATATATATATATATGTTTTTTGTATATATCTACAGGCAAATCTTTGGAACCCAGTTAAATATATAACTCTTGTCGATATTTTCGATGTTTATAGATTTTGAAGACAATTGATGATCCTAATTTAAAATACTAAATTTCACTATTTATATTACCAGCGTATTTAAATAAGAATATTTGTTACGAATTGTGATCATGAACTGATGAATAATATTTATTAATGTTTGTAGCAGTTACATATAAATAATTTCATGCAGAGAAATAGTAGAAAGTGAACGGTACTTGCATATAAATAATAGTTATTTAATTTAATTAAATAAAGGTAATTTGTTGCTCAATCTTTTTTTGAAACTTTTTAACTTAGAATTTAACTTTACGTTTACAATGTATACATGCAAGGAATATTAAACACAATACTAATATAATAATAATATTCAATAATATAAATAATTGTGTTTTATTTTTCCGTATTGGCATAATTTTTAATACCTCTGAATCCAGAAAACGTACCAAATTAATGCCACCAAGACCATAAATTAAGCACTTTTTCCTGACAATAGACTAGCCTCTTTTATTGTGTAAATATACAACTTATCTAATAATTATTACATTTAGTATTATAAATATAGATAAGGCGTTATCTATCGACACAAACTTGAAATAACTGTTAAGTTCACAAATATAAATGAAAAAAAATATTATATTGTATATACAATTTTTAGCATTTTAACTTGATAGCTGCAAAATGGGCATACAAACTTGTTTCATCTAAATATTGATAATCAATAGCTTATTGAAGACACAGCTCCTAGTAACAAATGACTACATATTTTATTAAATAAGTACAGACATATCTAATTGATTTTTTCTCAGTATAATGGTAACTAATTGCAGTCCTTCAATGATATTTTTATTTCTGTAACTTCAATAACAGCTGGCCTTTTATCCTACTTGTTTCACATTTTCAATGCTTTAATGTAAATTCACGAAAATCTCAACAATTTTAATAATTGGATTAAAAAGGATTTTTAAATGCCCTATGGATCTGTATACGGATAAACGTTTTTATTTTCTTGTCTTATATATCCAAAGTAATTTTTTAAGGCATATTGGCATAATCGTCCTGTAAATAAATATTCAAAACCCACAAAGTTCACTTTATCTAACAAAAAACGTTTTATCATTTTAAATGCAGTAATACATTTAATTCTGTTTGTCATATTGTTCTTATTTAAAGCTTTCAATTCATTCGAAAACGCTTAAATGCCCTCTTATACACTTGAGTACGACTTGTATTTGAAGAATTTAATATACCGAATAATCTGTCAAACGATTCAATGAATTGAAATGGTAATTATGGCGTTCGTGAGTTGTTGGTGGTGACTATATACGTAATCATTGCAGCTGCTATGGTTGCATTTAAAATCTAGGCAGGGAGGTTTGCTATATTCTTCTGTTAATCTTGGTATCAGTCTATTGTTTAAAATTTTATTATGATTGTATAAATTTGAAATGATTTTTCGTGGTGTGTACCGTTCATTAAAATAGGACTTGTTTTATTAATAAATTGTTTCATAAAATGTAGAACATCAAATAAATATACTCTTCTGTCATCATCAGTTTTAAATACAGGAATATCTACTCTACTAATACCCATATTTTTGACTAATGCTCTGCCTTTTGAGCTTAAATTAACTTTTTGAACACAGGACTAAAACAAAATAATTGCTGGTTACTTCATTTTAGCTTCCAAATTGGCAGTGTCCATGGTACTTATGCTGCCGACATTTCGTCTTCAATTCCATAAGACGTTTTCGGGGCTTAGCTGCTGTCATTGTTGCACTGAAACAATGTTAGTGCAGCAACAATAGCAGCAGCTAAGCCTTGAAGAAGGCATTTTCAGAGCACTGCAAGTGTAAGTATAGTTTCCAGGGCAATTACTACAAAATATTGTTTGTTTTTTTTAATTTACTTGAAGATATAGAAAACTCATTGGTACACACGTGTGTATTATGGAAGTATATGTAAACCGCTGCAATTATTTTACATCTGAAACTCAACAATTATTTTCTTGCTTCCATTACAATTGATGTATGTATCTAGATTATAAGTAAAACATTTTTGTTTAATGTAAACTAAAATAATTTAATATCATTTGTACATTAATATTCAATATATGCATATTATTGTAATAAAAAATAATTCGATTGTAAAGTTTCTTTTATTAAAAGCAAATACACTATTACAATAAAACAAAGCAAATATATATGTATAAAATAGAAAACGTTTACTAATCACTATAAGCACAAAATGTAAAACTCATTCTTACTTCTTATTTCTCATTTCCATTAACAAATCAAATCTTCTATTGGTACGTACACCTTTAATAAGAGTTCTTTTCTCTTCTTTTTGATTTCTATTTGATATCCTTGCCTTGTTTGTAATGGCTTTTACAATATCATCCTTCTTTGGCTTTACAGGCACTGTAAAACCAAATCTTGTACAGCCTCTTTTTTCTTTCGTACAACCAACAGAAGATTCTAAAGGACCTAAATTTGTATTTACAGTAATTAATTGTTTAGTACGACTATTTTCAGCATGTAATGGAACTGAATTTTTAAACTGCTCTGTTCTTGTTACCTCGATATAATTGGTGTCCTTTATTTTAAGTGCCTGTTGCAGACTCTTTTTATTTAATAGTTGGCTTTTATTGTTACTCGTTACGTTTCTATTTGAATATTGTAATCTTGGAGAATTTAATTGTAAATTAATCTGTAAAGGTGATGAACCGAAATTAATTTTATTTGGCGTTTCAGTTTCATTTGTTAATGTACATTGTGAAGTTAGCCTGTAAGGCGTTTTTCTTATTAATGTTCTACATGATTTTACTTTAGGAGTCATTTCTTCTGGTGAAATATTGACAGTAACTCTTTTTTTTGGCTTTGCCAATACTGGTTTATTTTCTGAATTTTCAATATCTTTAACATTTTCTTGATTATCAACAGAAAGTGATGAAATAGTATCAGTTAATGAAGTATTAGTTTGATTTTTATCAAATGATTTCATCAATAATGGTTTAACGATTTTTTTACTAATAGAATTTAGTAAAGTGTTACTATATGGTTTGCTGCCTGATAGGAGTAACTTAGCCCTTTCACTTTTCCGTTCTTTGTAATCTGAAATATTTTCCATTTTATCAAAATGTTTTTTATGTATTAAAGCAAAATTTGGCACTTTGCCAAGGGCAACTTTCTTGCTTGTATTGTTGACTGTATTTTGGAGAACACTATTGTTGTGTTTTTTTAGAGTACTCTTTAGCAATGAATTTATTACATGTTTCTGTAATATTTTTGGTGTACTACTACCAGATAGAGGTAATTCTTCTAATATTGATAAATCTTGTGGCATGTCACCAGATAATGTTAAGTTGGAGCTGTTTCCAAATTTTTTGTCAGACAGAACGTCAAAAAGTTGAACAGATTTTGAACCAGATAATTTAGGTGTTCTTGCTGTAGATACCGAGCGAGAACCTTTAGAAATTGCCTTTGAATTGTTCGATAGTTTTCGCAACTCATTTTTGAAATTTTTAGATTTAGATAACTTTTTCATTATTGATGATTGTTTTTGTACTTTATCCAAATCAAATGCTACTTTTGTTTCAATTGATTTGGTCAATACTGGTAACGTTTTAGTTTTAACATAAAAATTATCTTCTAAACTTTGTTGTTTCATGATTACATTATTTCTCATTAATGTGTTAATATTTTCTTCTGAATTTGTTTGATCCAGATTCTTAACACTATTTATGTCTTCTTTGTCAAAAGTTCTTCTTAAATTAATTACATCAGGTTCAAAGTTATTATTGTCCTTAATGGCATCATTACCACAAGCTGATAAAAACTTTTTGGTTTCACATCCATTTTGTTTGTCTATCTTTTTGTCAAAATCTTCTGTTGAATTTTCATTGTTATTATATATCATAAAATTATTCTCATGGTTTAAATCTTCTTCAACATCTTGCTGTTTTACAATGTTCATATTCATCTCGGGTTTATCGAAAGTTACTCGCCTATCATTTATTGAATGAAGTTGTGTATCATTGAATAGATCAACTGAGCTTTCCTTGTTATGTTTTCTTAGAGTTATGTTACTAAAATTTTTCATTGATGTTTCCACATCCTCATAATGATAAAAGCTGTCTTTTTCAGTTTTTAAGTTATCATTTACATTAGTTTCTGTTTTATTAAATTCATATTTAGAATTCATCAGATTCGTATCTTTTGTGTTTATATTTTCGTTATCAAATGATCTTTCACTGTACCTTAATCCACCATTATCTATTTTATTACTTTCATTTTTTAGCCAGTTTGGTTCAACACAAAGCTTACTAGGAGTTTCACAATTTCTCAACCATTTTTTCCTTTCCCTTCTCGGACTTTGCATATTTTTATCATCTCCCAAATATGGCGAATCATAAGCAATATCTTCTTTATATATTATATTTAATTTGTTATTTTCTATGCTATCCTGTTTTGTATCATCTATATTTTGCATTATACTTTTTAAATGTATATTTTCTTGGATCACATCACTTTTGTTAACTGCCGATGTGCAATTTTCATTACTTGATGATAGAGTATATGTATTATTTAATGTAGTTTCACTATTTTCTTCATTAACATTATCTTTATTACTAACATCTGCAATTATGCTTCGTTCCTATATCAAATATTGTTACATTAATATAAAATATATAAAACATATAAAACACCTACCACAAATTCTTCTGCAACATTTTTGTCCTTTATTTCCTTAAAAAATATTATTACAAAATATCCTGTAAAAGTAAATGAAAACTTACTGAAATATCATTACCGATTGTAAATCTTGGATGAATAACATATTTCCCACTCCTTTCAAATTGAGAATTTATCTAAAATATAACATTAATTATTTCATTTTTATATAATATTAATATTTATTTGCCTATAACTAATATATAAATAATGCAATAATAAAAAATAATGGCAAACATTGTTAAATAAATATTGAATATCTCTCTATTACATTATTACTATACATCAGTACATTATATATTATTTAAATAATATGGGATATTGAATAAAAGCTATTTTAAAAATCTATTTGTTCAGGAAATGTAGATGTTTTATGAAAAGATATATGATGAACTTCAATATTTTCTATATTGTAATTGTGTACTAGATTATTGAATTTAAATAAATAATCATATTCTCTCCAGAATACATAAAGCTACTAACGTCAAGAATTTAAATTTGCTAAACAGACCTGCAGCATGTCGAGAATGAAAAATCTGCTATAATTCATATTTTCTTTTTTTGATTTATCTCAAATCTATTATAATTTATTTATTTTAAACATGATTTAGTATTGACAATATAAATTGTTTCGATATTGTGATGTAACTTACACATTCATCAATTTCCTGATCTGAAATATCTTCATCATTAAATGAGGGAGAACAGGCAATTTTTTTTAAACCTAATTTACTTAATCTCAGTCTTTCAACATTTACCACACATCGTGAAGAAAGACATTCATCTTTCGAGAGTAAAGATTGCTTTTTAAGTTTTTTTCCTATTGAGGATCCAACTGCAAGACGTCGTGGTGTTTCACATGCAGATAATCTTCGTGTTTTAACTTTCTTCGTTTTTTTTTCTGTTTGAGAAGTTCTGTTATTTCGCAGCCTGTCTTTTATGGGAGTATTAATATAATTTTCCATTTGTATTAGATTTACTATTGAACAATTAAAACATTAAGCTAAAAATTGCGAGAAATTACAGTAATATTTTTTATATTAATTTCTAGCAAGAACTTAACGACTTTAGTTTCCGGTAATATTTTAAAATTAAAAACCTGTTGAATATGAAATGCCAACATTAACTGTTCAATGTTACTAGTAAATTCGGAATGGGCAATATAAATTACTGAATTATATTTGTTGAGACTTTTTCACTAGAGACCTGACTTTTTTAATTGCGATTAAAGTTATATTTAACATAAACTTGTCAGTTAACTCAATATTTCATTAATATTATTATACCATAATTAGTTTTCGTTCATGCTGATAGGGTGTCATATTAAAATAAGGATATTGGCATTACGAAAATGTAAGGATAATGCCCACTAATTTTTATTAATTTGTCACTCCTTTTGATTGGTTTTGTGTTAATGTTTAATGCAGTAACTGTAAACTGTAGTGATATTTTATTTACTTTGATAAGCACCAGTTTTAATATATTGCAATATTTACATACAAGTGGTATGGGTTCAAATAAAACGATATACTACAATAATACAACTGCCTGATATGACAAACAGAACATAGGATCAAGTTTTACTCAAACAACAAATTAATTATATTAATAATACAAAAAAGGTATATGCTTCATTAACACTCTTATTTGATATTATTGTATTATGTTTCAGTTGAGGAAGAAGTGTGGCAGGTAGATGAAATTCAAAATTACTGAGATTAAATTTCATGATCACAAAAAAATTAGTCAAATTATATTCTATGCATTTTCAGTATTACAAGAAATCATTTCTAAACTATAAAATCTATATACAGTATGAGTATTAAATTAATATTTTCTCTTAATGATGCTATAGACTACAAATTTAATACAATAAGGAAAAATCTAATCATATTTACAATGTACAAAACATCTCATTGTCTTGAAGGCTCTTGCCAAGGCGTTTTGTTTTCAAACCATCTTTTAATTCAATTTTTTGTTGTTACCCTATGCTCTCCAATATACATGCTCTTGATTACAACATGGAAAGAATACCACACACAACTAGTGAAGTCAAGCTGATTTGCACCCTCTTGGAATAACATACCATCTCCTTCTAGTCTAGAGAAAATAATTCAATGCATTATTATTAGTGTACTTGTGCTCCATGTTTGTTACTAATGATTCTAAATTTTTTACATATTAAAATCTTTATATAAAAGTACATGTGTATTTTGATATTGCACCACACAGTGCTGCCAGGCCTACCGAATTTGGATTGCATCTACCGATTTAAACGATAATTCTACCGAAAATCCAAGTTTTCTGCCAAATCCAATTTTTGTTCATATGTCCATACTATATTTATATTTTACTTTCTTAATATTAGAAATTTCTTGTTGATCATTAATCATAATAGTTATGAAGAGATTCCAAACAGCGAAATTACAATTAGTCACGTATGTTTGTATTAAAAATTGTTGGCGTCAGGATATAAAAGAGTAATAAACAAATAATTGCTGGCCCACAAAAGCAAATCTAAGAAAATATTTGTCTATGTTATTTTATGTTTAGTAATATGTTATGTCGCACATTCATTATAGAAGTGGATATTTTATGTAAGCACTATTTCATTCGATATTAATTAGTATAAGCCTATCGAGCTTAGGAATATTACACATGACGAGCCAAACATTTAAATTGTATACACAGTTATATAGTTGTGTTGTAGTTACCTGTGTTTTTTTAAGGTAAATTTTATAAATATCAATATTTATTCCTATTTAATTATATTCACCTACGATACATGCATTATTTATTAATTTTGTGTAATTTTCTAAATAAATATGTTTGATATGTTATACTTTTGTTTTAATATATAAATTTGTTATATTATAATAAAAATTTAAATCTACCGAATTTTTGCGAAATCTACCGAAAAATTACGAGCTAATCTATCGATATTGGCCACAACGACCTAGCAGCACTGGCACCACATAACATGGACATTTAAATGTTTTAGCATAATGCATGTTTATGTTCATATCAATGCCTAGTTCAAAATACATAGCAATATGTATATTTCATCTTCATCCAGTATATTATCTACTATGTTATACATTTCACATAATAAATTCATAATACCCATAAAAAGTTTGGCTATTATAAATAAAATTTTCACATGGTTTAACAAGAACGAATAGTGAAGTTTTCATGAAAGTGCATTCTTATTATTGACAAGAAAGGAGTATAAAAATACTTCCCCACACCTGGGGTGCATTTGATGTTAATGTGAATATACACATTAGCGTTCAAAAAATAGGGTGTCACACTCCTCTGAAACTTTAAAGATATTGTGAGGCGCGTCCTTGTAAAACCAAGTTTAAACTTGGTGTAAATTGCACGGCCATGCCCAGAAGATATATCGATTGGATAATGTTTGTCATATTGTGTTTTGGAAATAGAAAGAAGTTTGTTTTTTGTTACGAAAAATATAATACAAAGAAAAGCAATTGCGACATTTGTAAATTATATAGACAAATTTTTAGAAAAATTATAATTTACACGAAAACCTGGAACTTATGAATTCTGTAGTTCAAAGTAGTAAGTTTCTTATTTTGTGAGAACTTTAAAGTAACTATATTAAAAAGTACATTTGTTATTAAGTTACTTATATTTTTCTTTTCCTGTATAATAATATTTAAGTTTACTCTGTACCACAAACAAATAGACTAATTACGAACAAATCACGTGAATATTTTTGACGTTATATTATCAAAGTCTATTTTACATATACACAACAATTTATTATTTATTTACCTGTACTCAAAAAGTGTTGTTATGCTAACAATAATTTAATGGCAAAATGTACATTAAATTAATTTTTTTTTCTCAATTCTATATATAAAACGAGTTATTGACAGTATTTTTTTCAAATTAACTTAAAAAAGATTTAAGCAATCACAATAAAAAATTCTTGTATTTGTAGTACTAGAATCTTCTACATCTATGATGAACTCTTCTAAATTTTCTCTTAGCTCATCCATATCTCACATTTTTGTTTCAATACATTTGATACGATTAATTTATCCAATTTTGTTTAGTAATATGTATTATGAATGGCAGCATGAAGTAAACTTTGAACATTGTACAATTTAAGTGTGTTATTATTTACAGCTACTTCTTTTATTTGGGACCAAATTAGCTGTATACGATTCAGGTCACAGTTATATGGAAGAAGTCTCAAAACTGTTTTGTTTTTGGACTTAGCAAACTCTTCTACTATGTATTTATCATATTTTGATTTATGTTGTTATTATTGGCATCACAATAGCCATATTTAATCACATTTCTTCATTGATGAATTTCTTATTTTTTCTAATTTTGTAGATTGATGAGCAACATTGTTCATAAATTTGGGTACTGCAGAATTCATTTCCAAATGAGGTAAAATTTTCAAATCAATTTTGCATTTATCACTTCATGGTAATCACCTATTTTATTTGATGAAAATAAGAGTAGACCAATCTCGAGAAAACCATTCTCACAATCAATATGTAATAATATCAACCATCTTCCTTTTCCACTAGGATTTTGGAAACCTATTGGCAGACTCTCTTTGAAAGCATGCTGTGTACATTTAATGCTTTCATGAAACTTTTGATGTAAATAAATTTTCCTACTTTCCATATAAAGTTGTTTTAGTCTAGACAATTATTGTCTTTTCCATATAATTATTTCATCTCATTCTTTTAAGTAGCTATTTATAGCTGTCTTATTAAAATTAAAAACAAAGGTAGGCTAAAATTGGATGCAGTAATGTATTCAATATCTTACTGGAAATTTATGTGTTTCAATAGCCTATAAAATGTCTGTCTTGTTACCAGTTGTTTTGGCAGTTGATTGAACAGCTTGTATTTTAGTGCAATTTATGTATTTTGAATAAGTTCAATATTGACTGCTTATCAAT